>PNEQ01121356.1:14513-26131 GCA_003012365.1 Medauroidea extradentata | reverse complement strand
CTCTCAGTTGATTTCAATTCGGCTACGTGTTTTGTGGAAACTTTCGCGTAAGACAAAAAATATAAATAATTAATTAATTATTAGTATGTTTATGTCATGTTGAAATGTTATAATTAAATATTAGTAAATCTGTTTGAGATATATTTTCTACACCCATCACAAATGCACCAGTGAATTGCGCCGAGAGAAGGTAAACTACACAATAAAAATGCATTAATTAAATCCACATTAATAAAAATTGAGGTTAATTCATTTAAACATTAAAGAATTAAGGGAATTTATGCACAAGATAAAGTCATTGACCACTGATTTCTATTTATTTGTGTCGTTTTTAATGTTATTTTTATACTAAACGGAAGCATATGTCATAAAACCGTCAAAAATATTGTTTAAAATGTTTTTTTATGTAACCTAATATTTTCAAAGCAAAAAAAAATTAATGTTGGCCAATTATCGACTTAACGTAATTTTCTTAAAGTAAATAAATAGCCAAATCTACATAATACTTTGCTCCGAAAAAATTAGGGCACACAATAAAATCAATTTTCAACAAATCTCTGTACCGGTTTTGCGGTTTCTGCTCCCACTTAGTATTTAAAATAATAATATTGTAAAAACCGTAGAAATAGGAACATGTAGAATTAAAAATTATTTTTATCACATTTGAGCTAAATATTTTGCTGGTGATGTATCGTACACACCACGCGGGCTTTTAAAAAAATGATAATATTCTTGACGGTAGTGGAATTGGAACTGCATCACTCGTCATAGTAAGCAAACATGCTAACCACTGGACTAAGTTACTGTGAATTGCAGATGGAAATATTTTTCATATATGTTGAACTATTAACTGCTTACGAGGTACGAAAGTGTTTCGTGTACGCCCATACATATTTGTAAAATGTTGCTGTAGAGAACGGTAATTTTTCACTTCGTGGAAAGGAATACCCATACATTTTCCATATAACAAAGGGAAAATTCTCTTACAATTAGCATTCAAATTTACTTTTTACAGTACGGTCCACTACGCGGAAAAAAATGTTTGATTATAAACAAAATTGAATATCTGAAGTCTTATATTTCCTGGTTGGCAAGCGACACGAGCATTCGTAGATAAGTGTCGTGCGCACCTACTTGCATGTTATTTTGCGTTAAAATTACGACGCCGTAAGCACGGCTAGGCGCTTCCGAGGAGAGGAAACGTAATCGAATTCTTCGTCATACGATCCCCATATTGCTGGCGACGCCTTTAGTTAGAACGTCTTATACGAAAAGATCCGTTGTCGACCTGCAGGAGTAGATCGAAAGACTACTCTCGTCACTCACTGGATGCTAGAAAACTTGACTACGGCGTTGTCTACGCTATTACTACAGGCCGCGACACGGAAGCCTTTCTCCAGCTTCACTATGTGTCACTGTTTACTGAATGTTTACGCTTCTTCACACTCCTCACTGTATGGGCAATTTGTGACAATATTTAAATTGTTTTGAATGTCCAGCTTCAACACTGATAAAAAAGTAATGTTGAAGTTACCATATTTCTGTTAAAATAGAGACAAAAAATATGTTTGTTTGTCGGTACGAACTGGAGAGTTCTTTAAGGGCTTGTTCCCGAGTTTTTTTCAGACTGGTACCAATAACTCAAATATTTTTTAACCAAAAATTAAAAAAAAAAAAAAAATTGAGTCAATGTGCAATTACACGACTGTGGACGCGTTTTTTTAATAATGTACCATTCGCCAGCAAAAAAATTATTTCCTTCATTTGTGCTTATTTTCACGACGAAAAACGCGGTACTTTGGGTAATGAAATCTAAAAAACCGTTCAGTATAATTCTACAAAAAAAAATTCAGCTACAAATTATAACATATAAGTGTCAAAACTGTGCAGCGAAATTTTGATATGAGTATTAGGTAGCATTAAAAAAAATATTTTCGAAATCACTGCAAAACTCCGTAACAAGGCCTTAAACCGTCTGTACTGTAGAAGTTACCATCTGGAGAGTAAAAGCAACAAGGCTCTTTGTTTCTTCTACATAACAGATTGTTGAATGAACAGTTCACGTAGTACAGACAACTAAACTGTTTTGTTGTCCCTATTTTAACACAAGTATGCACCTGCAACTATACTCTTTTTTCAGTGAATGATTTACGATTTTTAAATGCTTCAATCAAAATATAATTCTATGAAGGATAAATTTCGAAGTTTCGTGAAGTTGGCGCGCCTAGATTGTTTCGTTGCCTATGCTATTGTACTGCGAAGTACAGAGAAGCATACCCTAGCAGCTATTCTTGGAACTATGCCGTTAGGAAGTATTCTCGAAGCACGTTGTCTAGGGCGTGGTATACAATACAACGCTAAAAGCATTAATCTATAACTGTAGGTTTCTTGAAGCTATTTTGCGAAAATTAAACAATAGTTTTAGCCAAGGTTTTAAACAAAATTGTTTCCAGTGTTACGAACTTCTGAGGCACAATCTCTGACGTCGGAACCTCGTGCATTTAACTGCGGCGCAAGAGAACACGCGTAACGAATTAGTCATTCTGGATAATTATTTGCTCATAAAGTTGCCAAATACCATTATCTAGGATTGTCACTGAGTATTTTATCCGTATTGGCTTCGAAAAATTGAGAAATAAATTAATGTTTTCAGAGTTTACTTATATATCGCCGCCTACCACGCATTTTAAGTGCGTTGCAGTATGTTCGTGAATATTTTTTTACAAGACTATTCCACTTGCGTCCATTATGGCAATTTACGAAAAGAAACCACTCTTCAGGCAGGGCGGAATGCCACTGTTAAAACACCATGCTCATCAAAACACAATTTCTAGACCCTATAACATGGCTAATAATGGCCTTTCAGACTGCGTACTTCAAAATGTATAAACCAGATGTACTGCACGTGAAATTCAGATAGAAACGTGCAATGAACTTTACTACAGATTTTCCACCAACGAAATCACATTGTCAGTGTTTAAAAGTCCCATAGTAAAAGTTGATCTGCGGGTATCTTGTACGCTTGGCTCGTGGCAATACAGTATTTGAACACACTTCAAAGTCACTCTTATAGCTCTGTCACTTCTGAGTCTCTAACGTGCTGGTAGGCGCCATTTTGGAATAATGGATATTCCGCATTTATTTTGGCTTACACATTTTTTATAACGTCTTACGCTTCGACAGGGTAGAATGGATAGTTTCGTACGCTGTATACAGTTGCATTGCTCGACTACTATTGCATATAGGGCCTACTATATTTGTGACCATCCATAGAAAAAAATAAATTTCTTCTTCCGGAAGGTTACTAGTCAAAAATTAAGAAATGTAATGAAGGTGTGACAATTTGGTAATTCTTAAGAAGGTAATATCTGTGCAACGTCGGACAGGATATTTTAATAAACCTAATTATATGGAACTCACTGCGAAAATTAAAGGATTGGAAGACGTCAGGTACTGATACCCCTAAGTTGTGTCATAGCAACCCTAATATCGTAAACAGTTATAACCAAGGGGTGGCCCTGTATATTGCAATGCATGGGAGCTAAATGAAGCCGTCGTTTTGGGCGTCATATTACGCAATACGAAAAAGTTCGTAATGGTTCCCCGGTACAAGTAATTTTATAAATAATTAATTTTGTTCCTTACATCACTAATGTGCACTACTCTGAAATGTTTTTATTGTTTAGAGGCGCATCAACACTCGTGTCCTTCCTCAAAACGCCTCAGCACCACGAGAAGACGCCCAAAACGCCGGCTTCAACTACGTCACAACAAGCCATCACCTGACTATTCTTACTTGCATGGTTATAGCCGCCTGCAGTTGTTAATTTGCCGCGGTGCTACGCTAGAGCAGCTCTCCCTGTGGTATATAGGCGCACACGTGCGAGACTACTGTGCGGGTGGCCTACGAGAAGAGAAGAGCAGGGGAAATGACGGGCGAGCAGAAGTGTAGGGTGAGTCATCGGGTGCAGGAAGAGCGCGCTTCTAGCGGCTACGCGGTAATTAAAACAAGCGCCTTCACTTCCACTCCTCCCCTCCTTCTTCCCCCCGCCTCCCTGACATGCTCTCAAGTTCACGGACATCACCGCGCGTCGTCAGAGCAGGCCTGCCAAATTGATCCATTTAATTTGACTGCCCTTTTTATGGTCTTGGTATTGTGCCAACTGTTGTATAAGATTATGAAAAAAAATATTCTATACAATTTACCATTTACATATGGTTGTGGATGATGGATACCACAAATAAAGAATATACTACTAGTGCCACCTATCTCAAATATTTGTAATCTGAATCGAATGTTTTTCATGCAGTTGAGGAGTTGGCAGGAATTAAGGCTTTAGTAAGCTAAGACCACGGTCTATGAAGGTAGAGGTCTTGACACTGAGGAATAAAATGTGACTCCCTTCTTGTCGCCGAGCGCTAGTAGTAATTTAGTGGAAAATTTGTCTTGTTTTGTATTTGGCTTGGCTTTAAATGTGAAGTTGTTATCGGAATTGCGTGTATTATTTAGAAGAAAATAAATTAAGTGTAATTTTGTATTGGAACACATTTTCTTCCCACCACAAAATGTAGTTTTTCATTCTGTTACATGTATACACACATTGCAACGATTCTAAAATTTTGTAGGGTAGGGAATAATAGATTTTGTTCGAATATGTTTACTAAAACTATAGTACTTAATTTTTTTTTTTCAGACGACATAACATAAACCGTTCCACACATGCCAATTCATTTATGGACACGAAACATATATCTACTATATCAGCTTGCCATGTTAACATAATTTTATATTAATAATTACGAAAATTGCAACGCCGCCAGATGTAAACAAGACAAATCTTCCACCAAATTACTGCTAGCGCTCGGCGACATGAAGGGACCACTTTCTCTTGCTGGAGAGCATAGACAGTGTCAAGACCTCTACCTCTTAGACCGTGGCTAAGACCTTTCTTCAATCAAACAATTTATCTTGTTCGAATATGTCCATAGAAGACACCTACAAATTTTTTGTACCGATATCTAAATTCTTCACTAAGTTATGAATTTTTGTCTTGACCTGTGCTGGTACCATTATGCTATTAATAATTTCTGTTTTATCTTTGATCCGTATATATTGTCACTGTCTTTGACTGTGTTTATAGTAACTACAATTTATTTGTGTAATGTAAATACATAATACTTATTGCAATTAAGAGAAAATAGTGAGAGAGAGAATCGTGAAATTAAAAAAAAAAACTAATTCCTCCAAAACATATCCCTGTATATATCTCACAATGAAATTTCCTTACTAAAGCATTTATTCCAGCAAATTCCTCAATTGAGATGTTTATTGGTTAGTGTAAGTTGTACTGTGTTCGCTGTTCGTAATTTCGTATGTGTATAATTGCAAGCTTATCATTGTACTTTATCTGATATTGCCATTTTAAAATTAGCAAATTTTTAATTAAAAATAATTTTAATCTCACTTTACAAAATGTCTAATTAGTATTTAACTTATATTCCTTTTGTTTCATTGCTTTGTATAATCATGAAAGATTTTGTATAATTTCAAGAACCCAGTAGTCTCATAAAATATATATTGCTGGCAGCCGCTGCATCAGAGATGCCGAGAGTTTCGTCACGTATGCAAGCGTCGTCGCACAAATGCAGCATTCCACACCAGTGTTGCCACACCTAAGCTAGCTTCTTACCGTTTCATGGGATACTTAGTTATAATATATTTTGCGGGATAACAACATAGAATTTCAACTTGTAAATACCTCAAAATAAAGGAAATAATAAGAAAACACTAATTAATTTTTGGACAGATTTCAATGAATATATTCTTAACAATATAACAGCTCAGAAGTAGCCACGCAGTGACGCCAATACTTTTAAGCGTACCAGTGAAGATGTGATTTTTCGTAAGATATGTTCCAGCCGTTTGTATTGAAACGAGAGGGACATGGGTGTAAACAATGGTAATTGTTAACTAGCTTGTCGTGGGTAAAGTGAGACCACATACTCAGTGGCTCTGTACAATTTGTCTCTAATCTTTCTCGTTCTATGAAATGAAAACAACAATCAGCCAAGACATGCGATGATAGAAAGGAATAAAAAGGACAAATACAAAGACAGAGTTGAATGGGATTTACAAAACTCAAAGTCAAAATAAATGGAATTATACAATAACGGCACAGCAGACCGGTTGAAATGCGACAAGAAGTAATTGCATGCGGTTTATAAGGCGTGTAATTCAAATTTAAATACGGTAGTTATAGAATGGCACAACTTTAGAGCAAAGAAAATCAGTCACACTGCACCAGAAGAGGGATGATGATATTTTTCCCCTTCATGAAACTGTACTCTCCTATCGCCACATGTGTAGCGCAGATGACGTCACACTATGGTCAGACACACGATGCACGCGAGAAGAAACATAAACAACAATCTCTGCTGGACCAGGCGCGTTGGTCGGTGCCTGCTGGGTGGCTGAAGCCGTTGTGCGGGGAGGGTGGTAAAGGGGGGGGGGGGGGCAGGAGAACTCGGAAGTTCTTGACGCCGTGCCAACTTTAAGGACAGGAATTTCTCCTGCGTCCAGACGCCGTGTGCCAGAAACTGCCCGCGTTCTTCGCGCCGGGCCGAGCACCGCTTTTATTTCCCTTCTCCCTGCCCGTCCCTTCATTTTCTTTCCCTTCTCCTATTCCAAGCTGCAGCACTAAATAGAACAGCAACAAAAAAAAAAAGAAGGAAAGGAAGCCTTTTTAGTTTTTTTTTTCCCCCTGAGGCTGGAAAACATTCCAGTCCGCACAGTCAGCAACCTTTCTGCAGAAGATAGTTAACACTCTGAAGCACGAGAGAAGCTTATGAAGACGTTAGCCGACACTCGATCAATCTCTAGCTCGGCAAGTAAAATAATCAACACTTCAATAGAACGTTTCATTTTGAAGAAACAGTTGATAAGCCGGCCGGCATCTGTTCACTCGCGACTTCCTGTTCGCGTGTAACTTGCAGTCAGGCAGTCGTGGCCAATGGATGGGCGAGATGGCCTATTTTCCAATATAGCCCACTCAAGTCACCGTGTCTGATCGTGTGCGTGTTGCACAGGCCGGTCATGCCATGTCCAACACTGTGCATAAGCCGAACATAATTTGCATTTTATGGTATATCAGTGATTCATAAAGCCACGTTTTGTCGCGAAATGATTTTTGCATTATTTTGTTTCAATGCATCACGTGCACATCGGCAGGTCTGCTTCACGGACATTGGCAGAGTATGTTTCTTCATGCAAGTCTCTCATTTGTCTGCACCTATCAAAGTAAGACAATTATGGCACCATACGCCTGAGATTTACCAGTATAGCCTCAAGTTCAGTGAAGTTAAAACTACCAACCATTGACCATGCCCATGAAGTATAGCTGCAGCTGTGCGCATAAGACATTGAAACCAACTGATGCAAAAATCTATTCGTCATAAAATCGTGGCTCCAGTGATTCATAAACCTTGGAGCTGCTGAAGGTTCAGAATGCTCCAATGTCATTCAAGTTCAAGGTTCCAAATGCAGATATAACGGAACACGGAATGTTCCAAGTACAGCACGGATCATAATATGTTATAATACAGTGACTAACAGTAACAATCAAAGCTATTCAAGCAATACTGTCCGGTCACGGTAAATTGAACACTTTATACGGGCCTACTAAATATTTTCCTTTTCCAAAAGTCGTTAAATACAAACATTTTCATGCGATTACAAAACATACTGTATATAATTAATTGTTCTCAAAATGTAAGGTTACAAAACAACATATTTATTACTGGCCAGTGCCTGAAGGTGAGGATATAAAGTGCTCATTTTTACCGTAAATAACAAGTAGGCCTACTCGTACTTGCAATCACAATATAACCTATTTATCAGTGGCGTTGCGTCATTGAATACTGTTACGCCCGGCGTGCCCTCCCTTAAAGTTAAAAATGTTGCATTAGTCTATTTTATTCAGCATACGTTAAGGCGGTCGCCAACCCCACGCTTCAAATGCATTGCAGCGTGTTCGTAAACAGGATTTTTCTACCAAACAATTCCATGTGTGCCCATTGTGTCAACGTACGAAAAGAAAACACACTTGACAAGGTCGGGAGTTAAATTTTGAGACACAATGCTCATTAAAAATATTGTTTATAAGCTAAAAACTGATTTTCAGACTGCCGTACTTCAACATGTACTAACCGGATGTATGTGAAACTCAGGTTGCGACCTGCACTGAACTTTGCTACAGACTTAGAGGCTCAGAAACGACGGAGCTGTAAGGTCGACCTTGAAGCGCGCATCAAACGCCGCATCGCCTCAACAAGCCAAGCGCTGAACTAGCGCGCAATCTTCCCTCTGAACGGTTTTTACTATATGGAACTAAAAGCGGTGACCATTTACTGTTATTGGTGAAAAGTCAGCAACTAAGTTCAGTGCAGCTCGCAATCTGAGTTTCGCATACATCCAGTTGAAACATTTTGAAGTACAGCAGCCTGAAATAGGCATGTTGGGGGGCTTAGAAAAAGTATTTTAAAGTGCATTGGTCTTGACAATGAAGTTCCGAGCTTGTCTGAAGTTTGTTTTATTTTCGTACGTTGGCACAATGGACACACGTGGAATATTTTCGTAGACAAAACCTGTTTACGAACACACTGCAACGTATTTGAAGCGTGAGGTAGGCGGCGCCCTTAATGCAAAAATTTACTCGGGTATTGAGTATGATTCTTGACAACAAGCGTGTTTCTCTTCCTCCATCTTGTCGTCTCGGTCCAGCTGGGCAACACCAGCTCGGCCGAGCGGCAAGATAATGCAGTGGTAGCTCATCGAACTTGTAATTCTAAGGGATCCGAGTTCGTTTCCGCGTACGGGTTTCGTGATTTCGGTCTCCTATTGTTTTCCAATATCACTCCAGGCAAATGATGGGATGTGCATGGTTGGACGTTTGTTCATCCGCGATACGCACTAAGGGCGACCGAGGCACGCTCATAACGCCTCACCCTAGTCTCTACGTGCGTCACTGAGCTGGCAGCTGTCTTATCGATAACACGCGCAACGGTAACACGTTGGACTAGTATTCGGGAGGACCCAGGATCGATCCCCGGCTCCAGCCATCCTAATCTCAATTTTTCATGGCTTCCTGAAATCGCTCCAGGCGAGTGCTGAGATGGTTTCTTAAGAAAGGCCATGGCCGACTCCTCTTCCAGCTCCTGTCGTTGTACCAAGTTGTGTGTCACTGTCTCTAATGACCTCACTGTAGACGGGACGTAAAACTCACTTGACATGCCAGTAAACAAGAAACGCTACTCGGATGTCCAGAGGATGAAAACAAATACGGGTTCACTAAACACGAACTTATAAAATATCAAAATCGTTAGTGTACAATGGAGGAAGTGTATTTTATTGAAATTCCTATGGCTGTAATTACACTAGAAATAATAATTGTAACAATCATTTACTTCTTTATCATTCTTATAATGTTACTTACATTATTAATTCTCACTTGTTATTTTTATTGTTTTGTCACTCAGTCATACATTTTTATATACTAGTTTAGTTCCTTGAAATGGTAATCCTGCTGTATGCATTACACGTGTTGGTTGTAAACTGGCCAATGACTGAACTGTACGCGGGTAAACTAACAAATAAAATAACACAAATAAAAATAACATACACAGCTGATACATTTCAATTTATCATTTAGTAGCTGTGATTGCACTCTGGATGGTAAGGTGGTTGTGCTACCAATCACGCGTTTGTTATTGCAGGGACACGAAAAGTTCGCGAATTCAGTGACCTGCAGGTTATAATCAACTATTCTATACATACACAAGCACCAACCATTTGTCAGTTAGTTGCTATTCAGTGGAACAGCAGCCAATAAACGAATAGACAGGGCTTGAGTATGCATAGGCTTATTCTAGCATGCGGGTCATTGAATTCGCGAAATTTTCCTGTTCCTACATAGGTCTTTCAAAACAGTATGTAGAGTAAATTGCAGTCCACCCATCTGCAACACGTTCCGTACTGCCCGATATCTAGCGTACCCTTTATCCAGTTATTTTCACATCGTTGCTGTCTATTCAAAGAGCAATTTGGCATTCCGATGAGGAGGTTGAGGATTCGGCTGCTCCACCAACAAATGGCGTGATCCCACCACGAACAGCAGGCACGCATATCTTGTTGCGAAGTAATTTGAGGGCAATTCGCTGTCGGCGACGATCGTCCTGAGCAGCGGAGCCCACGAGCGGCTCGCGTGTACTTAAGTGATACTGACAGCAGCCAATTACGAAGTCGAGGTGTGACCGGGTCCGCGAGAGGCACTTATTGTAATCGGTCGAGGTTGCCGATCCTCCCTCGAGGCGCGAGCGACGGTCATAAATCTGCGCCGTCCTCAGAGGCTTGAAAGCCTATACTGGCTGCACTCCAGCCAAACAGTTATCAGTTCAGAGGTCACAGTCGTGACTGCAAGCGGGGACTTCCCGCCAGCTCCCACACACACGCACAGGTGGGCACATACGGTGTCAGCTGGTGCAGAATATTATGTGTTCTCCATGTCCCTCGACGTTCATGTACCTTATCTCTCTAGTGTGCTTCGGTGGAGGCGTCTGTCATGTGGCGAGGAGATATAACCGACGATAATTCGAGCCCGACACCCGCATTATTCACAATTTATTAAACCAGTCGGCATCATTTGGTTCCGAACAACAAACAGGACAAGGAAGAGACTTCTTAGGCTTGTCTCTCTTTCTCTCTCGCTCTCTCACTCTATCTACATACATACACACACACACACACACACCAAATGAATAATAATACCCGTTACACCATTACATTCGGGGCTTTAATTTGCAGAGCCGTACAAATCAAACATTTGTCACTTTGAATTTCCAAGAAGTATATCATACTATCTCCGTTTGATGTTCCATCCCCTACCCAAATTTTTAAAGTACAAATTAAAAACGAAGGTTGTCCATTATTTATAAGACTGAGAAATGGCTGATCGTACAGACTTCAAACTCAAGATTTTTTTGTTGCTGTATCTTGCAATTTTCCTCGGTTATTTGGAGAGAAATATTTATATAAGTTTTATAAATGTTCTAGTTTTCCTTTATGGCAGGTGCTACTAATTGTGAATAATCTCACCGAAATTTCTTTCCTTTTTAGAAAATTTAGAAAATTCCGAGTTTAGTATGCAGTTCCACGAGCATTCACACTTGGTGACGAGAAATAAAATGCCTTACTATAGACACGCGCCCGAAATTCGCGGCCAATCACGCCTACGATCCCAGCAACCTTAGGTAAGACAACACCCTTGACGGCCACAAATACAGCAAATCTTAATCCAAGATGCGGACTCCCGCGAATATTCGCGGCTCAGGGCACTACCACACCTCGTGATGATCACGACGAGAACCCAACAAATACGCGGACCCCACGAATACCCGCAGCTCGGGGCACAACCACGCATCGTGGGTCGTGGCGGCCACAACAAGATGAGAACTCCCGCGAATATTCGCGGCTCAGGGCACTACCACACCTCGTGATGATCACGACGAGAACCCAACAAATACGCGGACCCCACGAATACCCGCAGCTCGGGGCACAACCACGC
>PNEQ01121356.1:0-14413 GCA_003012365.1 Medauroidea extradentata | reverse complement strand
AGCCCAAACACGCGGACCCCACGCATACCAGCAGCTCGGGGCACAACCACGCTAAGATGCGGACTCCCGCGAATGGAGTCGCGGCTCTGGGACCCGTCCACCTCTCGTGACGGCCACAACCAGAGTCATCCACAAGCTCCCTAACCGACGCGTTTGCGATACTTTCTCTAAAAACTCCCCCCTTACCAATTGCAGGTCCCGATGGACGACTGACAAAACTAAACCCGACCTTTCCTCCGTATCGGTTTAATGTCTCTTTTCAAAATTAAAAAAAGTTGACATTACATATACTCGCACTTGTATACAAATTCTTGGCCCTTTGAAATGACTTATTAAAGTAAATATTAAATTTCCCCTCAGTGGGTCGGCGAAGCCACGCCTCTGCGCTGACCTACTTCTCGCCCCCTGAGTTCGGTTTCCCACACCAATCCAAGGTCTCGGGGCTAGCTCTTCTCATATTTACAACTTCCTCTTTCCCTCGGCGTGAAGGATTAAATGGCTGTGACACAATTCAAAAACTCATCTCAAACTCTTCGCCCCTGGCTAGTATGCAAAACTAAATTTTATATAAACTACATGAAACAAATTATTGCGATTGAGTAAGATTAAATACATGATTCTGAATACAATGAAATTTCAACAGGCTCTCAACGACTATTCTAACACATCTTACTGTATTTACATGGAATATTACATTTAAGGGCTAGCAGGCCCACTACAATCGTTAACATTCCGTCTGTCTTACCAGTTGCGTTTATCTAAAGTCTTGCGTTAATGTTCCCATAGATGTAACAAGACATGATTTGGCAGACTTGTGCTCCAACTGTTTGGCGTTGTCATTTTTCGTCTTCCTCGGATTATTCGCAAGAACGCTTGTTCGAGACCATGCCGTCCTTGTCTGGATTTCTTGTTTCCGCCTTTCCATTGTTTTTTTTTTTTTTTTTTTTTTTTCATATAACCCCAGGCAAATTCTGGGATGGGTCATTTAGTTTGTGTGGTACATAAAATATGAAAAACACGTCAAGTAAATCCTCCACGTTTATGGAAGTTACACAAAATAAATTGCCTTATCTTAGGTAACATGATTTGCCAACTTTAAATGCATAATACAAGGTGACACATTCGTTTAGCATAATCCCTTGCACCGAAATTCAGTGCAGGTATCACTGTAAAAAAACTTACAAAAATGTTTAAGAAGTAATTAACCTAAACGCAGTATAGAACAGTTACCATACTTCCGCCTTGTAAATATGTAAGCTTTTACAGTTGTTACAATACAAGTCTGCTAACTTAGGTATACATTTGACTGTTTTCTAAAAAAAAGTTTACGAGTGCTACCATGGATGTCTGGGAAAGTTCTACCACACCTTTTGTTAGCTCTCCTATACGCTTGTGTGGCAAATTTACAGATCATTATTTTTTAGAGTGTACGAACTTTCGACATCAGAGTCTGTGTCCCAGAAAACACTAGGGTAAAATATTTGTCTGAAAAACTGGCGAAAACGGATTTATACAATAAATTTTAATTATTTTCTCTTCGTATTGGATTCGAGAAACTTGTAATGCGTTTAGCATTGATTTAGTGCCACAACATTTCAATACAGGTCACGACCGATTTATTCGCCGCTTCCTGTCCGAGTCACCAGTACCATCTCTAATGATTTCACAATTGGACGGCGTTATGCAGAACGGAACCAATCCACAAAGTAATTTATTTTGAGACGGAACCATTCCAAGTAGAAGAAGAAGGTACGAAGTATATCCTAGAAAAAGAACAAGTATTAAATCATAATATTTGATTAAAGAGAAGAGGCCAGAAAAA
This sequence comes from Medauroidea extradentata, assembly GCA_003012365.1. Classification (NCBI taxonomy): domain Eukaryota; kingdom Metazoa; phylum Arthropoda; class Insecta; order Phasmatodea; family Phasmatidae; genus Medauroidea; species Medauroidea extradentata. The sequence goes on along the minus strand of PNEQ01121356.1, from coordinate 12,591 downwards.
GTGGCTTCGACAAGGTTTATATGGACACAGTAGACTTTGACCTTGAATATCTCAGCTCCAGCTACATTTGGGTTGGTCCATTTCTGCATAACTCCATTCAATTGTGTTTGAAATAAAATTTAACTTTTCGATGTTTGAAATAGCTTAGTCTTAACGAAATTTTTAAAATTTATATAGAGAGTGTATGATGCTACATGGCATTCCTGCAAGGGATGTAAATAGTACAAAATTATGAATTTAATCACTTAAAATAATTCAGACTCAAAGCCACGCGCTTAAAAGCAGCTTGATGTGAAAAACATTGAAACTTATGATACTGAATATTTGTTAACTGCTCACAATTCCCTTTTTAATCCCCGATGCAAAAAGAGGGGTGTATTAAGTTTGACGTGTCTGTGTGTGTATCTGTGTGTCTGTCTGTGGCATCGTAGCTCCTAAACGAATGGACAGTTTTTATGCAGTTTTTTTGTTGGAAGCTGACATGGTCGAGATGGTTTTAAGCTGTGATTCAAGGAAATCTGTTCAGCCGTTTAAAAATAATCATCTATTTTTTAGTTTATTTTTTAGTGAATGTGAGCAATTCTACTGGTCTGATTGATTTGAAATTTAGTATCCTGTAAGTTGGGTTCTTTTTTATATAGATATTTTAAATATTTGCGAGTTATAACTGTTATCGTAGACTTGCATCCTGAATTACCTAAAGTCCTACATACAAACTAATCTAGGAAGGAGTGTAATTATACGAGAGTTCTGCTGTCAAGGTCTGTTGTGCACCGCTGTTTGGTAACCATATGGATTTTTGTGCTACCATCAACGTTTCATCTCACGATGTCACCTGGTATAGAATACTTCAAAGTTGTGTTGAATACTTGTCTTTCCACCATTTGTAATATAATGTAAATATTTCCATATGACTAAAAATATACAGTGCTTACACTTCACCGCTACCAAACTTCTGCGACCGCAATCAAATGTATGTCCTTGTAGGATGCCTGTTCCAGTAATTGGACGTAGTTATGCAAAAAAAAGAACCAACCTACAGTTTACTGTAACTGAGATATTCAAGGTCAAAGTCTACTGTGGCCGTATACATCCCGTATAAACTGATTTTCTTAGGCTCTTATTTTTCTTCAAATATTATGAGTTAATGCTTGTTAATTTTCTAGGATATATTTTGGACTTTTGCCTTATATGGGGTACGATTATTTGAAAATAAATTACGCTGTGGGTTGGTTCCTTTTTGCATAACTACTTCCAATTAAAAGTTTAACGATAGAGTGACCAACCTACACCTTTAAGTAGTCACACACGAAATAACATCACTTAGAAGCTCGTAATCAACAAACTCGCATGTTGTGCTCAAGTATATACATGTCAACGAAGTCTTAGACTGTCACCACGTAATAATGCGAATTTTAAATGTCTATACTTGTAGGTTACACGGTTTCATGACTAGAACATATTGTATTTAATTTATGAAACTGTACAAAATGTCTGCCGTGTGCAACCTGTGTTTTCTTCGCCCTTCCATCAGCTGTTGGTTTGTTTAAGGCCTCGCTCTTTAGATTTGTAGTGGTTTCGAATATATATATATATATACACATTTTTAAACGCAAATTAGTATATATATATCACACATTCATTCTTACAGTTGTAACACATATATCATCGTTTGTATAAGAATTTTTCTGTTGCAATACACGAAACGGATTTTTAAATTTTTTCCCCTGAAATATCACATTTTGTTACAAAAATAAGCAAAAATAAAGCAAAATGATTTTTTACTAGTAAACGGTACACTACGTTAAAAAACGATCTGACGAGATTGTGTATCGTATGACAGTCTCAAATTTTTTCAAAGCATTTCGTTCAAAAACATTCAAGTTATTTGTAATTGTTTGAAATAAATGAAAAAATCATGGCTTTAACGGGTATTGATCCCCCTCACCATGGATTTATCTGTTTCTTCTCGATAACTTCTGTTCCAGTCGATGTATCAACATTTTTGTCACGACAAGACATAGATACAAACTTAATCGATTTTCTGTAATTGCTGGAACCATTATATATTCGCTATTTTGCAACGGGAAACAGTTGAAAAGGAAAAATTGCTTTATTTACGGGAGCGACTACAGAGGCCGCAACATTAACAGAAACAATGCCATATGGATTTCCAAAAAGTGAATGAAACAATAAACTATGCCTTGTCAGCGTGAAAAAAGTAAAACAATGTGTCTATTCCCTGATTTATAAGAAAAACCGTAAAACCGATCTGACAGGGATCAACCCCCCTTAACAGCACGTATTTGAAGTATAATGCCTACACGTCATGTCGCTGCTGACATATTTGTATGCGTTTCCAGAGTAAACTTGCACCTAATAAGAGCACATTTGTGTTCAGCAAGACGTACTTGGTACGCCCATCGCATCAAATGTCCGTATATCACGTAACTGCGAAAATGTTGTATTCTATTAGAGGGCGGTTAACTCTATTTTTACTTCGTAGACGGCGTTTATCTGTATATTTTACATATCGACAACACTAAGCAATGTTCAAAATATCTGTACACTGCAAAAATAGAAATTATAGAATTTAACTTCAAGGACGACGCCGTCCTACGTAGCGTAGTCGGTTAGACGAGGCGAGAGGTCCTGGGTTCGAATCCCTGCTCGGGCAAGGATGTTGTGTTGTCCCTTCACCTCTCTTTACCCCAATCGACTTTTAAGACCTCGTTGTTAAAGGGCCGTAAAACCCTCTCACTTCACCCTCAAGGGTGATATCTCCCTTACGAATTATAAGTTGTACTACACGAATAACGCCATTCTTCACGAGGTTTCACCTACCCGAAATATTTCTGTTACAGTTTACGAACAGCCTGTATACGTAAGTAGGGCGTCTAGCCTCTGCAGATAGGAACGTAAAACATGGTGATTAGAAACACTGGGGTTAATAGAAACACAATTTTAGCTAAATTTTCGGTATTAATTATGTTTTAAAAATTCAGTTTTTAGGTAGGCAAGTTAAAACAGTTTACAAACAGTAGTTTTATTGTAATTATAATTTTTTTAAGCAAAAGGTGTCAGCTAGGAATTTATTTCTAACTTTGTTTCTATTCATCCCAGTGTCTCTAATCACCCCGTTTTACGGTATAGTGGTGGTGGTCAGTAACGTGTGGTGAAAGTGTTTCAAGGTAAGTTGCGTTTTCTCTCAACTGTACTTGTTTACTCCCTCGCGTACACGTCAGCCTCTTAGACATAGGGTCATAGCAGAGAAGTGATGAAAATCTTGAGGTAAAGGTGAAACTAAGAACAACTTGAGTAAAATCTGAGAATGTTTCGTTTGCATTGCACAGTCAGAAAATTGAGATATCTCAGTTGAGATGAAGTGTTACCACAATATTCGCGAGAAAAAATAATTTCCCTTCGTTCATCGACTTGCGAATGTAGTTGAAATGTACATTTACTATGCACAAAATTTACATGACGGCGATTTTATAGTTTACATTTAGTGTTTCGCAAACTGTAAAGCTGAAAAAATAAATAAATAAATATTATGAAAAATACGTCGTTGATTTTGTTTATAAAATGGTATCGCAACCATTTTTTTTTTTAACACAAGAGGCATTAAAAAATACAACATCGCTTTCAAGTAAAAATGTACAATCAATATAAAATATGTTGTAGATGTCAGTGCAGTCTTTAATTTACACCATGATTATGTTCTTCCTTTAAAATATTACCAATAAATTATGAATAAGAACATTATTCTCTCCCATGTGGAATTCTAACCTCCATTTTTGGCCGCCATGATTGATTTACAGCTTGAGAAAATCTTCAGGAAGGTCTGAGGATACCGTAACAATTCTTAATTTTTTCCTTAGATTTCACTCACGTTTCGTCTCTGCAGTGAATATGTCTCACAGTTCACTCAGAGATGCCATATAGTTTACTCAATACGACTGTGCGATTGGCCCATAGTTGTGCAGCGGACGTGAAACCCATGTTTACAATGGGTGCCTTGCGGCTAACTCGCGAATGGCCGCACTACGTTGTGTTAGACCCAATTGTAAGGTTTTACTGGTCGCTGCTACGCGCACCGATACTGCACTGTACAGAGAAAACACCAGCTTACCTGGCAAATGCTCACCACACGCCTCTGGTGGTGGTAGTAGTAGTAAAAGAGGCTATACAACAGGTCGCAGAGCAGCAGGAGAGGCGGTGATAGGTGGCGCCTGCAGGTGGTCGCGGCCTGCTCTTCGTCAGTATATCGTCTACTCGCGAGCCCGGAAGTGTGCGCCGCTACTGCAGCATCCATGTATTAATAGTGGCGTGGTTGTTCACAGGCCCCAGCCTAGCCGCCTACTTCACATGTCCGCGATGTTCGCTCGTCACTACAAAATCCTGTGCAGTTAAACGGTAACGTGGAGTTTATAACGAAACTCAAGAAACTATTTTCCAGGCGTTTAGTACCAAGCGAAGTGGAGAAAGCCCATGTTCGTGGTGACCCAGGCTCGATTCGAAGTCCGGACATCCTGATTTTTATTTTATTTATTTATTTTTTTAAATTATTTTCCGTTATCCCTCCAATCCAACGCTGGGGACTTCCTTAATACAGCCACGACTGTTTCCTTCGTTGTTCCAGATGAGTCGTTGGTTACGTCTGTAGAAACGTCGTTGTCGACCTAACATACTTATGGGAATTTTATTTCACGCGCGTCAACTGTAAGAGAGTTCACTTGGTTACCAACAGAGACGGGACCGCGGTGGTCGAGGTGTCAGACTCCTCGCCTCCCACCAAGGCAATCCGGGTTCGATTCCCGGCAGGGTCAGTCCCCGGATTTTTGCATGTGGGAATCGTGCCGGACGATGCCGTTGGTCGCCTGGTTTTCTCGGGGATTTCTCGTTCCCCCCGCCCTTTCATACCGGCGCTGCTCCATACTCACCTCATGTCACCCCTCACCATCGCTGAAGACCTCGATGTTAAACGCTGACCAAATCTCTCACTCACCAACAAAGACCATGTATGCGTAGTTTCGATAATAAGTGGCCAATGTATCAAATATAAGATCACAATTAAAATGTTAAACATATTTCTGTTACTGGTGTTCGAAAACTTAGTATCGCGAAGTAGAGTAGGTTTAACCTACATGCCATGCAGTCCCTCTTAAGGACGCCGCCTAACGCGCGTTAGAGGCTCAAAAGCGACGAAGCTGTGTGGGTGACCTTGAAGAGCGCATCAAATGCCGTATCACCACACCGACCCAAGTGCTGAACCAGCGTGCAGGATTCCCGCCGATCCATTTTATTGGTGGAAAGTCTGTAACTAAGTTCACTGCATGTCACAGCCTAAGTTTCGCATACATTAGGTTAATATATTTTGAAGTATGAAAAGGCAGATTTTAGCTGTGTTGGAGGGCTTAGGAACAGTTTTTTAATGTCATGGTGGCTTAACAATGACATTGCAACCTTGTCCGAAGTGTATTCTCTTGTCGTACTTTGGCACAACGGGGCACGTGGAATAGTTTCGTAAAAGAACGTTATTACTATCACACTGCAACGCCTTTAAAAACCTGAACTGTTAGCAGGCGTCTTGACTTCACCTGGTGATCCACAAGACCGGTCACGTGACTGAGAAAACCTACCTCGTGACTTCTTATAACCGCCTGATATCCACACATAAACAGCCCGGCAACTGATAGTGTTTACTGCAGGTCCTGTCTCCTCGCTTATCGCAGCACGCGCCGATAATAAAGCCTCATCCTCCCTAGTTTTCACTCGGCGTTTTACGAGCGTCTCGCTATTTTTGGACGCGGGTTTATTTTTAAACTCTCTAGATGGGGGCAGTGATTCACTGCGGAAGTGTTTCCTCACTAGATGCATTTTAAACCACTGCCGCGTCGTTTAACTTCTTAGGTTGTGAGCGTTACGAAGCAAACATGATTTTATTCTTATTAGGCTTAACGGGCCTCGTCGACAGCTAGGTCATTAGAGACAGTTAGGCACGTCTATCCACAAATACTAGAAAGATACCAGTCATGGGCTTTGTTAACGAACCATCCCGACATTCGCCTGGAGTGTTTTCGGGAAACCATGGAAAACCTAAATCAGGATTACCGAAGCCGTTCGAACCCGGATGCGAGTCCAACATCACTGAAAAAAAAAAAAAAAGAGTATAGATGTAGGAACCATACTTTTGTTAAAATAGGGACAACAAAACAGTTTGGTTGTCGGTACTACTCTGGACAGTTCCTTCAACAATCTGTATTGTAGAAGTTACCATCTGGTTTGTAAAAACAATAAGGCTATTTGTTTCTCATACAAAACAGACTGTTGAAAGAACTGTCCAGAGTAGTACCAAGAACCAAAGTGTTTTGTTGTCTCTATTTTAACAAAAGTATGGTAACTGCACCTATACTATTTTTCAGTGTGGTACCGTTGCGCCAACTCACTCTGTAATACAAGTATACAATAACTGTGATGCTGGTATAGCGCTGAGAGACGGTACCTTTTGCGTCGGCTTGGATTAGCTCTACATAGCATAACGCGAGTCCGACGTGACATTCACTATGTTTATACCGTCGCCCGAAAGTTAGCTTCGGAAACCCAATTTTTGAAACCAAGGCCTAGGTAAAGTGTTTACACCACAATGCAAAACAGCAGTTTCGGAGACAGGTATTTCGTCAACGAGAAATGGCGGAAAATAACACGAGTCGACACATATACCATATACAAAAATATGTTTCTTAAATAGGGGGACAAACGCCATTCGCGTGTTCGTCACAAAAAAACTATGACGAAAATATGTCTTGCACTTTTCACCGTAACGTAATATTAAGGGAGTAATGAGCCTCTTAAACATTGAATTTTAAGATTTTTTTCCCCCAAAATATCGAAAACTAATTACATAAAAAATACAATATTTTTAGCATTGCTTAATGTTATTGGGATCTGCAAACCAAAAGCAAATGCTGGTTGATACCTTCCACCTTTATGAAAATAGTAGGAGTGACTACTCTATAACTGCATACAACTATTTTGCCGTCAGGATTTTCGATCATCTGAAGATGGTTTATTGAGTAATGTTTCCTGTCTAACAAAAACGGCTCTCTTGTTGCAACAGTCTAGGACTCATCGTTTTCTTTCAAATCACAAATGTATCTACAGCGATGGAGTTCCAGAAACAAATTATTAATTACGAAACATGTAGGTAACGTTGAATGTGCACCGTAGAGAATTCAAGAAACACAACAAATTACGTACACATAAACGTATTATTGCCTTCGCTCGCTGTATGCTGTGTATCTTAGGTGCAAACCACAGGACTCGAGAGCATTCTTAAATGGCTATGTGCAAAACATTGGTGAGTTTGGAAACCCATCACACGAAAAGGGATAGGTAGAAACCCCACTAAAACCTTTAAAACGCAATGATCCAAATGTTTACAATTTATTCCACAAAATGTAATCTACTGTATAAGTATACCAGAAAGCCATCTTGTTTTTTTGCTGTACATGATGCCGTATTCGAGAAAGGAAAATTAATGTGTTTTTGATTCTGTATATACGAACAAGTTTTATTTAGTATCAAAGAGTATTAATTGTAGTGTGAAAACTTAAGGCATTAATTTTTGTTTGCCATGCATAGCACAAATTCCAATCCGCAAAGAAAAACGTAACAAAATTATGCACTTCTTTGTTTTTAAATGTACGAATGGGGTGTCGTCGTAATTTTGCATAATACGTAATTTTCATATGGTTTGTGTAATGGATGCAGGTGTACAGACTGTGTGATGTGAAACCCTAAATAATACCTTATTTTGGACAATTAAGGGTTGCAAAACTTATGTTGCTTAATGTACCGGTAGTCCATCATCATTGACGCATGTAAATCGATAAGAGGTACATAAAAATTACCACACAAGACTTATTTTTATTTGCCCTGCCCTCATGGGAGTAGCTCGAAAAGGTTAACACCTGATGCAAGACATTACATCAATAAGGTTTATATTGAAACAAGAAGGCGTGACACTTTACCGAGTTCGGACATGGCGTCAAGAGAATGGTGAATTTTTGGACGTGTTCGCAGATCCATGATGAGACGTGTTGGTGTATGTGTAGATGCACGGGGTGGTCAATTTGAACATTTAATGTAATGTTTGCTTACAACAGTTAGCAGCACTGTATCAAACATTAATTACTATGCCATATGTCACAGGATGGCCAAGAAATAAACATGTAACCTACAACAATGAAACATAGCATCACTCAAACACCAGTTTCCTAAACCCATATTTCCGAAACTACATTTTTATGTGTCGGTGTAAACATACACAGCCACAATGAATGTTTTGCTCACTAACCCCGCCCACTTTTAAAACCGTAGACTAAAGTGGGTAAGCTAAAAAAGACTAGTCGAGGTAAACTGAAAACTTTTGAAGTCCTTTTACCTTATTCAAAATTAAACATGTCAGGCCACAATAACATCCATTTTATAACTGTTGTTCTTAAAAAACTCAGTCTTCAAAAGTGCTCACTTTACCATGGAAAGCATATACAAGCTTGCTGGTGACAACAATTATGCCAAAAATTTCTCCGCCTGGGAGAAGCTTTAGTGATTTATATAAATTAATAGCCGACAGACCTTTTTACGGTACATTTGGCATGCAGTCCTGAGGTTGCGGGCTTCATTATGACCGCTTACAGTAAGTGTTTATCTATTGCCTGTTAAATATAACAAGTTTGTAGTCATAAAGTTTTAATGAGGAAACTAAGAAATTAATGTCAAAAGGATTAATTTTCAACATAACTCATTCAAACAAAACATGTTATATGTAAATACTGCTACAGAAAAAAAATCCAAATAAGGTGGACCTCCGTAGCGTAATCGGTTAGGCGCCGGCCTGCGGTGCGAGAGATCCTGGGTTCGAATCCTGGCTCGGACATAGATGTTGTGTGGTCCCTTCACTTCACTTCACCGTTATCGGCTCTTAAGACCTCGTTGTTAAACGGGCCGGAAAACCCTCTCACCACACGTAACCTAGGATTAGGTTGGCTTGTAGGTTAAGTTGGGTTAGATTAGGGTGGACTATGGTAAGAAAAATGTGGTATATTGTTAGCGTCGTCAAGCACCGGCTGAAGAAAACAGTCACTTGAGGCACATACGAAAAGTATCCCTGCTAGAGTTACGTAGGTTTTCTCAATCACTTTTGAAGAATCTCGATTACCAGACCATAGTCAGATTGTTATCAAACACATGATTGAACGCAACTACATTCGGTTCACTTATTAAAACAACGCGAGTTTAAATTATACTCTACCCGGGCTAACCGCGTGACTTAATGTAAACGTATTTGGAGCCTTCAATGCGGAAGGAGTCGGACCTCGCATCACCAACTCATGGACAAGACAAGAGGCGGGGGTGTACCAGCTTCTACGGATAAACGTCGTTCTTACTAGTAAATTAAGCATAAATAGGAAAATTCGTGAATTCGTTTCAGGGCAATCGAGAATCCAAAGGCATATGCAATTCTTTTTGCGGTTGCAATTGGATCACAGTTTATTTATTATGTACTACAAGAAGTTTTAAGCCAATAGCAAGCCAGGAAGTAAACGAGGACCGGATCCCGTCCTACTTGGTTGTAGTGCTGGCTGCTCACTGGGGCATCAGCCAATTGAAAGACAGCGATTACATAATACAGTGGATTCTAACCTGTGCGTCGTTGAAATCACGGAACTTTCTTGTCCCTATCGTAGTTGGTGTTTTAGTTTGGCTCATGTGGAACGCTGAGTTACCCATATTAAGAATGGTTCGTAACGCAATACAATACTAAATACTAAATGCCAAATAATTCGTCGTTTTAGAGCAATGCCACGTTAGCGTACGTTTGCAACACAACGTTAGAGTTTACGAGCTCAAATATATTTACTCGCTTAGGTTTTAAAATCGCATGTTCACTTGTTACATTAGGGTGTTTCATTGGCTTGTTTCAAATTGTATTTTTTACTCAACCGCGAGTTAGTTTCTGAAGGACATGTTCATCGGCGTAAGACTCTTGCTTTAATAAAAAGCAATAAAATGGGTGTACGAAATGTTACGGGCAAGACACTATCAACAAATCATTGCTCGTATGACAGACGGGTATGTGTTAACTCGTATACGAGGTACGTTTATTTACACCAGTGAAGGAGGGAGTGGTCGTGACTTTGTGAGGGGGGAGGAGAAGGCAAGCTGGATCCAAGTGAAAAAATGTCGAGCTGATGTTACCTTTTAAAAGTTTTTAAAGCGGGACATTCTTTGTGCTCGACAGAGTAAGTTCTAAAAATTGGACCACTGAAAATTAATGTATTTGAACATTTATCGCACATCTACACTGCGTGTCTTCAATCAAGGAAGGCAGAGCAACGTAGGTAATTGACATAGACCTGCAAATGTCGCGTTATTTTGAGACTGCAGAGTACACTGCAAGCTGGTGTTCGTATGCTCGACGTCTTCAAGTAGCATACTATGCCGTGACTTGTAGTGGGAAACGTTTTGGTCAATAGTTACAATTTCCACGTTAGGGCAATTGCATGTAAAACAATCAAATACACAAATAAAAAATCACACGAGAGCCGGTGATTAATAACATTGCAGATTGTGCTCAAGGTTGTACAGGTAAATGAAATATAGTTTGTTCCCAAATAATAACGCGAACGTTGCTTGTCTTTAGTAATTGCACTTTTAGCAAACAAGTACGAACAAAGTATAACCACAAGTCACACGGAAATGATCAAACTGACAGCCACACTGAAATTATATTTAACTCTATTTAAAAATTTATTCGGGACAAAAGAAGTTGCAACCATAACGTTGGGATGAAATCGTGAGTTATCATTACTAACACGATAAAATAGCGTTTAAGTTGGAATAATTACTGCTAGAGATGATGGTATATCGCGAAAATGTTTTGTGTGAACATACCATTGAAAAAACCGTGGTTTCCAGCAACAGATACGATTGGCTGATGTTCGTCCGGCACAAAGTAGCTGTCTGCAAACCAATAACAGGTATCAAGTCTTACAATAGCGGGATTGTTATTGGTTCAGTCAAATAGGGTAATAGCTAGAGGTACGTAAATTTCGTAAATACATTCCAGGTCAGGTTGAACGTCAAAAATATATGCTTCATAATCACGTGTGTGATTAGCTGGCGGCTGTCACGAAACGCATTTGACTACTGCAAGCCAGTAAATGATTCATAGAGCTATCGCTTGTAATGTTGTAAGCCAATGAATAATCGACTGTATCCAGAGCGTGTACAGGACTGAGCAATCTAGGCTACTGCCAGATGAATTCGCGAAATTTACGTACCTCTAGTAATAGCTCAACGTACAAGCGACAGTCAGTAATCTTTTATAAGCTGGATGTGCGTTGAAACCCAGCAAACAGTCAAGTTTTCCCGCGATAAACCATCATCACTGACCATTGCCCTAACCGGTGCCGGTGCACATTGTTGTACGTACTGTCATATGATTCCACCACAGAATATTTAGAAATACAGAAGTGAAATAGCCGGTAGGACAGCGAACTCAGTCACACACGCCAGCAAAATGGCTTAAGGTGTCGTTTCGCTTGAACTGCCAGCCGTCGCGGTTGGCAGTAACGGCGGGCAGTTACCTACTCCTTTGTGTGTTTTCAAGTTGGTGGTATGTGACAGCAACTGCTGAGCAGTCAGCGGCCGTGACGTCACGACGGGTGGCAGTCGACTGCCGAGGCTCGACTGCTCGGAGACCAGTCCCAACGGCCCAACCGCCGCGTTTCAGTTGATCCTAGAGCACTGTCGTTTAACTACAACTGCAATGTCAAAGAAGTTGTTTAGTGATAGTGAGGACGAAATACTCGTAGAGTGTGTTAGCAATTATCGTGTGCTATTTGATCATGAGAACCAAGACTTTCTCAACACAAACAAAAAAAAACAGCATGTGGAGGAAAGTTGCAGAAATCGTAGGAAAGGATGGTAAGTAAAATAGTTATGTTAAAGGGTTGTGTATATGCACAATTAATTTTTAACGTAACGTTGACATCGAAAAACGCAAGTAAAAAATTCGTCACTTTACAAGCAACAAATATATTTGTCAACAATGTGAATTATGTCAGTTAACATTTACGTTCGACTAAGTTGTAAAAATTTGATAACAAATGCAAATTGATAACACAAAATAGAAGCATTATATAATATTATGTCTGCTATGAAATAATATATGTTAACAATATATAAATGACCAATAGTTTAGGCTTACATAAATTGCAGTAAAGTACGCAATATCCAGGTCCATGTTTGCTGTACTTAAAAACACAAATCAAAAAGTTATTCGTTAGAGAAGTATTCTCTAAAAGCATCTCTAACACGAAAATCTTCTCTTTCAGAGTATCCTCCGGATCGCTGCAGAGCAGTAATATGCTGTGGTAAATTTACGTCACTGTTAACGTCAAAAAATGGACGTCCTTGTTGTTCTAGATATGCATCCCGGAGTAGATTATGTAAGCAGCAACAAGCCGTAATAAGTTTATCGCACGTATCTGGTTTTACAGCAATAGGGGTGTAGAACACACG
>PNEQ01121355.1:34072-81322 GCA_003012365.1 Medauroidea extradentata | reverse complement strand
ATCTAAATGTTTTTCTCTCTGCTCTATTCTGCCGTAACCCACTCTGTTAAAACTGAGAGTAATTATGTTTACATTATACTTAACACAATATACATTACAACAGCATAATAAATACACTTAAATCTTACTACTTTAAAATAACATGCCAGGGTTTTACCGAGATACTAAAATTACTAATATGTGCATAAATGTCTTAACGCCCCCAACATGGACTCTCATTTACATACTGTAATCTCCACGAGATATCGTGGTATGTTACAAGGTATACATAATTATAAACCTGCTGTTTCATCAAAGTAATACTAACATGCACAAGCCTGACCTACTTTACGAACTAATCACATCCTAACGGCCTACGCTGTCATTCTAACGACTATGACTGAATTAGAAAAGTCAAGGCTTCTTTTTAACAGACCATTTTAGCCTTGTATCATAACAGAGAAAGTTGAGTCTTGAAAACTTATTAACAAACAATAAATGGCGTAATATAGTAATCTACAGAGATTTATTTTCTGTAACTACTGTGTAAAGTGCCACAGATACTGGCAGAACTTTGCGAATGCTTTCAATTGAGTGACGTCGGCATACTTTACCGGTCATATAAGAACCATATTATTTTTAACGCCAAAGCGCTTCGTCTTTTACTGGGATGAAAATACAATATCATTCGAGATGATGCTTTACTGCGGGAAAACTTGACTGTTTGCTGGATTTCATCGTACGTTCAGCTTACCAGAAGATTACTGGCTTTAGCTTGTACTTAGAGCTGTTACCCTATTTGACTGAGCCAATAAGAATCCCGATATTGTAATATTTTATGCCTGTTATTGGTCTGCAGACAGCTATGTTGTATCAAAAGTATATTACCCAATCATATATATGTTGCAAGAAACTACTGCGTTTTCAAGGAAATGTTGGCACGAAACGTTTCCGCGATATACCATCGTATCCCGAAAATGTTTTGTGCCAACATACCCTTGAAAACACTGTAGTTTCTCGTGACATATATGTTTGACTGAATACGTCTGACACAACGTAGTTGTCTGAGGATCAATACTAAACATCATATATTACAATAATGGAATTCTTATTGGCTAAGTCAAACAGGGCAACAACTCAACGTACAAGCGAAAGCCAGTAATCTTTTCATAATCTTAACGTTCTTTGAAACCCAACAAACTGTCAAGTTTTCCCGCGATAAACCATCATCTCTAAATATCATACAGTGAGTGGATACACGCTGGCGTCATTTTATTAAACTAAATTTCCAAAGTCCCCTGAATAAGACAAAGTTTATAGCTGTTATCACGGCATTTGCATCATCTCACCTTTTAGTTGTATGATGGTACACGAAAATTTATTATCTTGAAGTTTGTTTCCTGCATTAACTATAGAGCTTATCTTGATTACCTGCAGTTTTTTTTAGTTAAATGTGTGACCATATCCTAACAAAGAAAAGAGAAACACTTTATGAAAGGGTTACTTTCAGCCTGCAGATTCCTTGAAGTACGATCCCTGAGAAGACTTTGCTGCAAAAGGTCTCTAGGGGACTCATTATTATTAACTAACTACCTGACGTGCAACACCGAGTTAAAAAGCAGCTCTGAAGTAGAGCATCTAGCAGCATGGGTAAGTACGAGCCCAGTTAGAGACGCCATTGTTTCCGTCCTCGTTACGTTCCTTCTAGCGCTCAAGAGCTCCTTCAGTGACAAAGAGTTCTGGTGTGGAAGAACCTTCCTGGCCTTCCCCTTGACACTCCAAATGAGCTATAAATAGCCGTGAAACTGTCAGCATTGCGCTGCACCGCGTGGCATGTAGCCTCTGTTCATTCCCGGAATGGACGCTTGAACCTCGAGGGTGTAATACCGCGAACTTGGCGTCTCGAAGGAACCTCTCAAACCTATTATCTTCCACCTACATCACTGTAACAGCGGTCTTCATTGGCGTTACGCCTGTCCCCCATTTGGACGTCCGTGGAAAGTTCTTCTCGTTTTCACAGGAGCTGTCCTTCAGATTTATTGACGCTCCTCCTAGAGCTTTCGAGTCGAACAAATTGCCGTCCTAACATCAACGACATAAAGATTACAGCGATTACGTTTTATTTGCATTAAAGAATAATTTCCCTCCAAGGAATTCTCATGAGGTCTCCTTGTAGTAGTCAATGTATATGAGTTTATACGTGCACGCACTGTAAACGTTTCTGAGCAGTTTGCACAGAATTTCAATAAACTGGGTCCACTTATAGCATTAGGTACTGCCATTTGTGAACGTTTCAGTTATATCGACTGCGTATTTTCAAAATGATGGGCTTAAGATTTGTAGCTGCTGTGTCACTTATGAGGCGGAATAGTCTGATTTGAACTATACTATGTACGGTGGCAACAGCTCAAGGTTGTAATACATGTGATAACGTATTATTTGGTTTACAATATAAAATTAAAGAGCTACTTTAAGAACTATGCAAATTAATTAACGCTTAAGAAATGTTCGACCAAATTATACCAAATTCTGTCTGTACTCAGCCCTGCGATGCATTATATATATATATATATATATATATATATATATATATATATATTACACTTCTACAAAACAATTCTTCTGATAAAAGCCATATTTGATACGGTTGCA
This sequence comes from Medauroidea extradentata, assembly GCA_003012365.1. Classification (NCBI taxonomy): domain Eukaryota; kingdom Metazoa; phylum Arthropoda; class Insecta; order Phasmatodea; family Phasmatidae; genus Medauroidea; species Medauroidea extradentata. The sequence goes on along the minus strand of PNEQ01121355.1, from coordinate 78,691 downwards.
GTATATGATGAAATTTTAAATGGCATATTGTTTCTAGAACTTTTGATACAACACGTATGCGAGTAATTTCTGTGTGAACGTTACTTTTTTTCCTTTGAAATATATATCAAGATTTAATTAAAACTTTCATTCTTACACAAACACTGAAAACAATTATTAACTGAAGTAATTCGTAATTGTACTTAATCTGTTTTAGATAAAAATTCAATCCGATAAATTATTGTGATTACATGTCAGTCATCGGAAAACTGACAAATTAGCAACAAATACATTTCCAACCGGGTACCCGAGCATAAAAATCATTTTTCTTTTTTCAGAAGTTAAACTTATTATTCGCACTAAAATAGATAATAATACTTTCCAATTATGTGGTGTAACAGAAATTCGATTTTTTTTTCAAATGTGTTTTAACGTATGTGACATATTAACCTTTAAAAAAAAGTACGTAGCTTTCCATTTGATTTACCGTAATAAATATCAGACCCTAAGTTATTAATGGGCACTTTTGCATACCTAAGATTTTTTAGACCACATTTTACTGAAAATTTTAAACATTATATGATTTGTAGTTTGTTAAATAATATGTACGGATTATATCATTGATCAGCAGAGAACATTGGAAAAAAGTAATTTTAATGAAAAAAATGTACATTTCATCGAGCAAGGGGTTCAACGGAAACACGTCGGCATCGTGTTTGACAGAACCCGGGTACGATTCCAGGCTTCGGCAATCCTCATTTCGGTTTCCTATTGTTTCCCAAAATCGCACCAGGCGATGCTGTGATGGTTCTTCAACATTGACCAAAGCCATTTCCTGTTCTCGTGTAAATTGTGTGCAATCGTCTCTAATGAACCTCGTTGTCGACGAGCCGCAATACCAAATCAAAAAATGCATAATTTTAATTGCTGCAAGCTACAGTGGCTTTGAGAGGCTTACATCTTAAACGTTCTGACTGCTTCCGATGTGATGGCTTTTATTGAAAACTAGCTGTCGCAGCATGCATTGCAATGGCCATTAAATTTTTTCGGTAATCCCGTTCTGACCCTGTACCCATTTTACCTCTATCCCACATTTTTGGCATATATATTTGTTTACCACACATAACAAAATGACCAACGTTTTTTTTTCATCCGCAGAGTTTTCTGGTACTCCTTCCCCCCCCCCTGTCACCTCATCCCCCCCAAACAAAATTCTCGAAAATTTTTGACAGAAACCTTGTTAGCGCACGCAGAACTAACGAAAGTTTCATCACGGTCGGATGAATATGGTATAGAATCGTGTACGGGACACACAGACAGACATCCACAAACACACACACACGCATATGATATACATACACACACAACCACACAAGCTGTCTTGTACTATAGAAAAGTGTAACTAACTTTTAATTACGTATCAGCTTTATCCGGTCCACTTCGCGGAGTGTACTTTAATTGCAGAACATTTTTATTTTTAATTCAACTTTATTTCTCTATAAAATAGCTGACTACTGCGGCTTTGCCCGCGTGAAATTATGTAATGTAAACAGTAACTCTGGATAAGATATGTGATGAAGGCATTTAACAGCTAGCGTACTCAATGACCGTGAACTATAATTAACTATCTAAGCTCAGTATAAAGAGTGCGCGCAATATGCTCGTATGATGTCACAGTAATTCCCATCGCAAGGTCTTGCACGGGATACGAACACTTAACCCCACCCCTCCCACATCACAACCTTACCTTGCAATACCTGAGTAAATGCTTAAAGGCAGGCCGTGATAATTCTTTCATATGTACAGGCTACAGTACAAAGAGGTTTTATTTGTGAGTAGGTTGGCAAAAAGAAACAACTGTTGCATTATTTCTCCATTGATCATTCTCTTTTTTTCGGGAGAATGTTAAAAATTTTTACTGATTTTCACCTCCTTAATTATCAAATTTCGAAAAATACTTTCTTAGTAAGTGCCTACGGGGCAAGTGGAAGCTTCCCTCAAAATTTCATGGTTCTAGGTCCAGCGGTTTGGGCTGTGCGTTGATGAGTGAGTGGGTGAGTGAGTGTGTCAGTACACTTCATTATGTGTGTGTGTGTGTATATATATATATATATATATATATATATATATATATATATATATATATATATATATATATATATATAAATTATGTATATACGGACTGATTGTTTAGTAAACCGACACCTTTCGGAAGGTGATTCCTGACGACGAAATATGTAGAAAACATATACGACATAAAGCCTAATGTTATTATTAAGGGCAGTACGCACCCTTAAAGAAAAGTTTACGATATTGCTTTTGTGAACGAAATGAAGAAACTATGTGATCTCCAAGGACACTTATTCGTTTAAGTTCACGCGAACGAAGCTTTTTAAAGTATTGGTGTGCATTTTGTAAAATCGTCCCTGTAACATTATTATAATTCGTATAAGATACATTCAAATTGTTCAAAAAGCTGTAGCCGTGCATTTTGAGGGCGTTCAAGTGAGGAAAAATCGTAGTTATATATTTGTATGAAATAGGGCTAGTTTTGTAGACATTTCTTGAGAGTACATTTGCCTCTTACAAAAAAATTTAACTGACCCAGTTTTCCCATAGTATCACTTTAAAGTCAAAATTTGCACATTCTAGTTCTTAACGCAGCAAAAAACCAATTAACATAATAATATTTTTAAAAAATACACTGAAATTATACGTCACGGGCTACTGCTTCAAGTGTTTTAAAACCAGTTACAAAATATACAAGCCTTTAAAAAAACTATATAACAAACAAAAAATCTTAAATTTTAAATATTATTTATAATGCAAAGATATTTTGTAATGGATTTTATGACACGCCAAGCAGTAGCCCGTGACGTGTAATTTCAGTGGGAATTTTATAATTTATTTATGTTCATTGGTTTTTGCGTCTTACAAGAACTATTGGGAAATTTGGCTGAGCTTATTTTTTTTGTAAGAGGAAAATGTATTCTCAAGTAATGTGTACAATGCTAACAATATTTCATACAAATATATAACTACGATTATTCCCCACTTGAATACCCTTAACTTTTGATAAGTTAAGAAAAATATTTGTAATAAAAAAGGTTTCCTTTGTCTGACACTCTTAGGGCACTGGTTCTCTTTGTAATCCATTGTGTAGTCTTTTCACAAATTGATTAATAACGCCTGCCGCTATGCAATCTGTGTAATGTAGCAATGCGGGTTGTCTACCACTCGGGCGCAGTGCTTTACACACGTATGTTTTGTGGGTATTTAGATCATATACGTCGTTTCAATTTTCACAGATACACTGTGATAAATGAAAAATTATACACATATTATCAAGGACACATTAACAATAAAATACTAACATTATAGTATAAATTACGCATGTTTAATGGCTGTACTGGTCTCAAAGCCACCGTTGGTTCGGTAATGTTCACAGAATGTGTTACATAGCTGTTCAAAGATGTGTTCTAGGATTTCCGCTCACAACTGGTAATGCCCTACAAAGGACTGTAAGATTATACCCATCATGCTTTGTGTGTTTCAAATGAAGTTTGTTTTTTTAATTAATCAGAAGTGATTTATGATAGAGCTATGCTCATAAAGTCGCCGGATAATGACCCCGACTGACCAAAATGTATCTTCTGAACTACTCGTTTACTCAAATCGGTGCGATTTAATGCCTGATAAAATTAAATACGTAATAATGCAGCAAACCATGCTCAAAGAAATCTTCAACGCAGTATCTACTATCTACAGATTAAGGAAAAACCGATAAATTTTCCTTTCGTCATGTACAGCAAAACACAAGATGGCTTTCTGGTAAACTTCTACAGTAGATTACATTTTCTGGAATAAAACCCAACGTTTGGATATTTGCGTTTTAAAGGTTTTAGTAGAGTTTCTACCTATCCCTTTTCATGTGATGGGTTTCCATCCTCACCAACATTTCTTATGCTTAACATAATTTACGAATACTCCCCAAGTCCTGTGTTTTGCACCTAAGATACACAGCATACAGCATAGGCAGTAGAGCGTTGAATTTTTTTTTTCTGTTATATTCCTTGAATTCTCGATGGTGCACATTCAACGTTACCTACATGTTTTTAAATCACGATACCATAATTCTCTCGAGGGCGGTAAGAAGGACGTAAGTCAAATTACTTCCTACTGGGACATGTGCTTTTCTTGCAGGCATTTAGTGGCAGTTTAATATGGCACACATCTCATATTATATACATGTAACTTTACCATTCTTGCCACCTTCAGTGTATAGCAAGAACAACGCAAGTCTCACTGTATTTTTATATTACTTATGGCCTTCTTACCAACCACTAAAGAATTAATCATTTGTTTCTGGATCTCTATGTCTGTGGCTTCATTTGTGGTTTGATAGAAAACTATTAGTCCTAGACTATTGAAACAAGAGGCTCTTTTTGTGAGACAGGTAATATTACGCAATAAAACATTTTCAAATGTTCGAACATTCTGACAGTAAAAAATTTCTATGCAATTAGAGGGTAGCAACCCTTGCTATTTTATAAGGGTAGATGGTACCAACCAGCATTTTCTATTCGCTTTCTGAAAATATTGTATTTTTATGTCAATTTGTTTTCGATATTTTAGGAAAATACTGTTTTAAAAATCGGTTTTCAGAGGCCCATTCCTCTCTTAATATTGCGTTTAGGTGAACAGTACAAAATATGTTTTTCGTGAGGAACACGCATGTGGAGTTTTTCCCCATATTTAAGAAACATCCTGTATGTATATGTGTGTGTGTATTTGTGTGTGTGTTCGTATTAAAACTTCATTATTAAGTATTTTAATTGTTATAAACTCTAGAATATATGCTATCTTACCTTGCAAAAAAAAAAAAAACCAACAACTTGAGACAAGGTGTGTTATACAAATGCGTTAACAAATATGTGTGTCGTCAAACAAACAAAGATAAATTCTAAACTTACGTAATATCTGCAGAAGAACTGGAATTTTCATCAGAATATTGTAGAAAACAATTAAACATAATTAAATTTTATTTTTGTAATTAGTAGTTTACTATTGTTTTTCTGAAATTATGTTATATTATCCTCATCTTATAAAGTTCATTTTAACAATATCCGTCCTAGTATTTGTCACAGCTGTTTGGCATTGTCATAGACTTTTGTATGTTGCATATAAACATTGCGTCATAACTTTAAGAACGAGAGATCATACGGTTACAAGAACTCAATATGACATATGATTTTAAGTTATGCAGTACCGATATTTGAAACATAGTAGTCTGAACCGTTATTAATTTTCAAAGAATCTCCAGAGAGTTACATGTATTGTTTTTAGTAGCTATTTTCCTTCAAACTAACAATCACTCTGTATCAGTTAAATACTTCACAGTTAAAATATTTTTCAATTTAAACATATTGTTCAACACTTAAAAAGCAACCGGTCAGTAAATGCTTAAAGTATCACAATTAAGTAGACATTATATAAGTTATTTGAGAAACAAAATAGGATCGGAATCACTATCTGTTTCCGTACAGAAACTCGTCATACTTGAATTGATGCATTGCTCATATATTTACAGAAATGTTAATCGCTCAATGTTTTATTTATACTCTTCGAAGTAAATTCCGCATTCATCTCCTCTCTGGGAAGCCTCGTCGTCTGATGTATTGTTACGTCGTGGTGTAATGGTGAAACACGTCAACATAGTCACTGTATGCGCCGCGACGCTACAGAACTAAGAATGAGGCTTGGTCTCTCGGTCGGAAATTGCCAGTTCAAATTTCATCTGTTTCCCAGTATTTCCCCAGGGAACAATGCGGCATTGGCAAGGTCAGCAACTCAATATTCTGGCGTAGAAAGGGACGTGCCAAGAAGACGTAAGTGAACGTACATTGCCCCGAGACAACGTAAGAAATATTTCATTACCAGTGGGAAACACCTGGTGGGATATTCTTCTCAGATGTGAATGCTGGTCCGCTTATGCATAAGTGATATATTTTCACTGCAATAACAAAGCTGTGATGAAACCAGAATTGTCCTATATTCAATTAGAGAACTGAACTGACATTGTATTATTACTTTATAACGTGCAAATTTACACAACTGGTTCATACATGATGATTATATGACGGACACAATTTCCCAGTTCCTGCAATAAAATACATATGTTGTTTACAGTAATAATTTCAACTGCATATTACTTTCCCCTTAAATTGCGAGTGGCAAAGCGATTTCCGTTTACAATTAATTGAAGTTATGAGTCGTGTGTGTGTGTGTTTGTGTGTGTATGTATGTATGTACATATGCAATATATATATATATATATATATGTGTGTGTGTGTGTGTGTGTGTGTGTGTGTGTGTGTGTGATGCTGTGGCTGGGTCATTAATCTGTGTGCTTCAAACGATGATTATGCGATTATGACAGTAATTGTATAAAAATCCTTATAAATGGCATGGTTATTTTTGCCGGAAAGTTTTTTAGTTTAATTTATTTTTATTTGGTATTCGTTAAATCCAGACTTAATTTGTGTCTACCCAAATATTAAAATCCTTAATTCGTTTTCTGAGTAGCGGTTAAATGTCAACGATCACCTAAAAATACAACTAAAACGAGAGAATAATTGAAACATTTTTTTTTTATTTTTCGTAAATTACGTAACGTATAAAGTATTTGTGCAGTGAAGAAGAGTACATTTTTCCAGCGATTAATACCATCAAGGTCTCGAGCATTGGTGAGTATTAAATGAGGTGATGAGTGTTGATAAGCAACGGAATGCAAGAGCGAGGGAAACGGGAGTGTCCCGAGGAAACCCGATCACTATTTCTCAATTCCTTAAGTAGCTACTACTACTATACTACTTGGCCTCGCAAACCTCAGTCGGTTTTCAGCCTTATCAAGTAGCCTCCTCCCCAGCATTCTATCCTAGCATCTTCTTTTATCGCTCTAAGTTCGTGAATATCCTTTTCACGTGGTCTTTCCCCATTAATTTTGGTTTGCGTATAGGTCTTCGTCCTTCAGGTTTCTTCTCTGACACTTCCCTCCTCACATTTGTACACTTGGCCGGCTCATCTCTGGGGCTTCTTGACTTGCCATTCGCAACAACATTCGTGTCATTATGTATCTCTCGTAACTCCTTATTCTTTCTTCTTTGCCATTCTCCGACCTCATACATTGATCAGGAGCTAGCAACGATTTTTTTCTAATCTTTTAAAGAACCGTGCAATAATAACGTATGACTGGATTTAGTTTCCGGACATACTCCATTGTGATATAGACGACTGTCAAAGAAAACTAAAGATAATAGAAAAATATAAATATGTTGAGTATGTTTTAGTCAACAAGATACACACACAACATAAAGTTACATAAATGTAATCGGGTCAAATAAAAACAAGAATAAGCAGGTAAGAAATAAAAATAAATATCAATAGAAACTGGAATCTGTTTCCGAAACGTCGTTCTACTGTCTGTCTGAAAAACTACAGTGTTTTTGTTTCGTCTCATCGTTATGCCGCATGTTGTTTTTATTCGTGTCTGATATATCACTGGTTTTGTTTCGCCTCATTGGTGTATCTTTTTTTTTTGTTTCTTTGCCAAATCAGATATCAAACCTGGGTTGTCCACCTTGGCGGTGTCTTGGGTTTGCCTATTGATTTTTACTTTTGTTTTTATTTCTTATATATTTGTCCTTGTTTTTATTTGACCCGATTCCATTCGTGAAGTTCTTTTACGTTGTGAATAATGCATACTCTGCTTATTTATGTTTTTCTATGATCCCCAGTTTTCTTTGACAGTCATCTATCTCACAATGGGATTTGTCCAAGAAAATAAATTCAATATTTTTTTAAAGATGTAATTGTGTTTAAAACTAAGAAAACCAGGCTCTAACGTTACGAATAAAAAGCTCTAATTTACATACTCTGGTTCTCAGTAGTATTGTTGTTAGGACCACGAGTCTCCTACCACAGCGATACGGGTCAGATTCTCGGTGCGGCCCCTCGCAGTTTCAGCTCATGGGCAAACGTTAAGGGCATTGTCGTTTACTTCTACCTTGCATTCAGTTGCTGCATCATTATCACTTCACATCAACCTCGCTTATTATTGGGCACAAAGGAGAACGAGTTGTGATCTCAAATGCATGTACAATTTAAAAATTTGTGTGAGAAGTTCAGCTACCAAATTGAAGGGCAAGTCTCTTTGTGACATCCCGGCGTAGTGGATGCAGTTTTATTGCTGTGATTTCACTGCAACTTAATTTAATTAATTCCTTATTATACCAGTTAAATACTCAACCGATCTACTGATCAGGTATACCTTCACAACCCCGTCACACATTATACTTACCTGTAGACCTTATTCGTTACAAATATATTCTGTTACTCGGAAACTGCTTAATGTGTGTGAGCAACGTCTGCTTAAGAACAGAGTTCAAGTATTAACACGTGCAAATAAAACCTGTTTCAGGCCCTTCAGTAATCGTGCAGGCATATTTTTTCACAACCGTAAATTGTGAGAATAATTGGTTTTGTGGTCAGTTCTAGGCACAAATATTTTGGTGTAATTTTTTTTTTTTTCGAAATGTATCGGCATGTACCATTATGTGTAAATAATTACGTAAATAAATATATAAATTCCATATCAATTTCGTTTTATTAAAATAATATTAAGTTTTTCATGAAATAACAATAATACATTTTACGGTACTTGATAGTTTGAAGTTATTAGGATGAACTTTTGCACCACTCGAAAGAAGCATTCAATTGAAAACCAAGTGAACGAAGTTGTAAGCAATAGCTACTACGTAATAAATTGGTGGGGTCCCCACTGAATACGTCATTGAGTCGAACCATCGGCCAAAAGACAGCGCGTCAATTCAGTGACTTTCGCGTATAGGCTAGGTTGAGGCTTCTGCAATGCTAGCCTCGAACGTGCGCAATGCGTCCGCCCAGGCGGCCACTCAAATGAATATTTCACTGCACGTGACAATACGAAAACCCTGTAACCGTAAAGAGGAAGAACTTGAAACTACGCAAACAGTTGTAATCTCGAGACCAAGAGATAAAATTTATCTTCGCTATTCTCGAATTCTACTATTCTATTGTTACCACCACACACTTGTTCTGCTGAAAACAGGAAAGAAATTGTAAACATCGTAGAAATTACTGGGTGATGTATTTTTTTTTTTTTTGTTTTAAAATTGTAGTAAAGTTTTTTATGTTTGCGATAAAGAACTTCTTTGAAATGCTGTTTTCACACGGATGGAAAATAAGTTTTTTATTGTTGTTTCATGAGTCTTAAATACGACATAAGTTCTAAGCTCGACGCGGACATAAACATTTTGTTTTTATAGTAAAAGGGTTCGTAAGAAAGGAAAATTTCCGTTTTATGCTATAAACAGCGAGGTTCCCGTAAAAGGACAATTACATATGTGTATAAGGAGAGATTAAACCTTCATAATGCATTCAGTTGCATCAACTCGAATTTCTAAATGTCTGTGAAATTTATTTGTTGCGGTTTCGTTGTGATGGGATTGTTAGTCCTCATATTTACCTATTCCAGCAGTTCAGTTAATATTATTTTTTAAATCAGTAGTCCTTTTTTCTCAGCAGGGAATTATCTGAATATGAAACACCAATGAAATGTTTTTTATCAGAAGACTAAGTAATTTTAACTATCATGTTTTACTTATTTTATTAATGAAGAGCTTACTTGAGGTAAGTCATATACTTAAAATGGAAGATTTTATGATGTTACTTTCAAATGTACACTAGCAAAAATATACAAATGTTTCTCAGCTAGAAAATTTTAAAACTTTCTGATACAAGATACACACGCATACGTGGACATTAAATTAAAACAAACCAAAAGAATTTATCGATAAAGCAAGATAAAGCAATAGATGCAGCATTTGTGCTAAAATATAAAGCAGCATCCTCCACCCTAGTAGAGTAAAAACTTCATTTATCTAACGTGCAAGTTATGGGCAAACTTGCAGCGACATGTCCGGTGTGGAAAAAGTTGCTTTCAGTTCATATTCTCTACTGTGTTTAATTGATATGGTGTACACAACTTTCCTTCTAATCAGAAACGCTGTATTTGGTAATCCATCGCCAACTGTTTTCGTACAAATATCGCACTCTTTTATCTAACATTAATACCCTAGAAATTTCATTCCAAGTTTATAAAACCAGCTGGCCATCTCTCTCTCTCTCTCTCTCTCTCTCTCTCTCTCTCTATATATATATATATATATATATATATATATATATATATATATATATATATACATATATATGTGTGTGTGTGTGTTTATACGTAACATCGGAGAATTATACTGATAGGTAAATTAAGCCCCTCCTTCACACACGCGTAGTCTGAAAAAATTAACGCCGAAGTACATGCAGGAATGTAGCTTCAGACTCGAGAGCTTCTGATTACACTAAGAGTTACAGTTTAAAAACATTTTCTTACAGTTATTTACTTACATGTTAGAAAACGGTTAGCAAAGTACGTGTACTTAGCAGAACCGGTGACAGGGGCTTTGCCACCGGCGATCACTTTAGACAGTCTGAGGGACTGACAGGTTAAATTTGCATTGAGCAGTTGGTTTATTACGATACAATTATAACTTAACTAAATCAAAAGTGGCGCTTGTTTCAGTATACCAAAAATCAAATATTAAACTATATATTTTATGAATGAAGCAGTACAATTTTAGGTCAAGGTTTACATAAATTACATTGAATTCATTATGTAATAAAAAAGAGACCATCGGTTGCGAGCAGGTCAGAGACTTTATAACCAGACGGCCTGGCATTTTCACGTCCTTTGATGTTCTCTTACGAGTTATCCAGTATCAGTTACTCAGCATTCAACCCAGCGTGTGTTTTTAGGAAGACTATCATTCGGAAGTCATTAGCAACTCCTGCCAAGTTAAAATTTTCTACCTCTTAATCACTGCCTATTCGCTCCGTATGTTTCACGAGAGGCCCACTCTATTTGAAATCACAACAAAGTAAAAATGAATAATTACTGTGCCATTATTTTATTTTTAATAAAAATTCTGGTATGTTACTTTATCCGCCAGAGTTACATTTAGAGATATGACATTTTGCGTGCTTAGAGTCTACAGGTAGAACAATTATCAGCACCAAAGTTACTGGATAAGAAGACTACCTTATATAAAAAAAAGAGTTATCCAACTTAAAGAAAAACCTAAATTTGCAATTTTACAAAGCTAAAAGACGTGAGAGGGAAACAAAACAAAAATGTGAATTTTTTTTAGGAAAGCTACTCTTGATTACTAGTTACATCTTGCTGCGTAAACTTCTGAAATCTGTGAACTTTGATTGCAGCGTGTATGAAAATTTGTCGCCTTTGACAACGTGTCGATAAAACTCTAAAATAATGCTTTCTTTCACCTGTAGGATATGGTAACATGCGAGAATTTCTTAGTTAAAATAAAAAAAGTAGCCCCCTTATGATTTCACATGGAATAACCATGTGGTGAGAATCCATAACTTCTGTATATATTTCAGTCAGTCCTCCGGCACGACTCCACCAGTTTATCTTTGCCAACCGTCTCTGTTTTCTACTTGCATGCGCAACCAATTACATCTACACCCGAGGTCACTAATATATCTGATATCTCCTCTGCCTAGCTGTTTCACCCGAGCAGTTCGTCCGTCCTATCCGTTGACCGTGATTCCCCTGAGGCTGTAATATCTCGTACGTGTAACGAACCTCTCTGAAAGGCTATATATAATTTTTTTAAATAGGAGCAAAAACTCTAAACTTTTTTAACGGAATATTTTTAAAAATTCAAGACTAAGAAAATTTGTACTATGCAAAATTATATATAGGTGGTTCGCAAAATAGTGCACCAAATGTTCATACAAAACATATATTTTCCTTGATTTGGCCTTATTTTCATTACAAAATTAGTGATACTTTGGTGAGAAATGTGAAAATCTAGGAAGTTAATAGCTACATAAAATTATACACAAATCATTATAATTATGTTTGCGCCAAAACCGTGTAGGGATTCTTCGACGTTATAAAAATTATATTAATTTAAAATGTTTTCAAAATCACTACAAGACTACCCGGTGTGGCCGTAAGCCATGTTTCTACTTGTTCCAATTGTTAGTTTTTCTATTTTTGCGGGAATTATTTCGCTTTTTAAGAAAACACATTTTCGTAAATCATCCTGTAATACGTAAATGACAATTTTTTCCCCACCAGTAACTGTGTTTTCTTTGCATATTCATGATTTGATAGATTAACATCCTCAGAGTAAACGTCTCTAGTTTATCGCTATTTCACTTCCCTCACCACAGAGACTTACATCAAAGTACCAAGAAGAACATATGCTGCAAACTGTATCATACCACAATTAACACAGCCCATGCATGAACTTAGTTCTGGAGACTTCCTGGTAACTACACATATTTTCTCTGCGTGGGTCTGCAATAACAGCATACAAAACGTAACTTTAAAAAGGCTAAGTATTTTGGGGTAACACACAGATATACAGAGTGAGTCGGGAGGAAAGGTACATACTTTGAGGGGTGATAGTACTGGTGATTCTAAACAAAATTTTTCTAATAAACATATGACCGTTTCAGAGAAACCTAATGAAAACAACAAGGAACGGGAAATGTGCAGGTGACGGTAAATCACGATACTGTTATCGTATGTTTTGTTTAATTGTGTACATTTCCTCACGAAACATGTTCAAATACTCCACCACCAACTTCAATGCAATTTGCTGCTCTGATAGATAGCTGCAGTGTTGCTGATCTGAGCTCATTAGTACATTGCTTTACTTGAGCACAAGCATGGTAAATACGAGCGATAAGTTCCTCTCTTGTGCCCACCCTGCGCGTGTAGACTTTGCTTTTAAGCCAACCCTACACACAGTAATCCAATGGGGTAAGATCTAGTGACCTCGGTGGCCAAGAAATGACTCCATGGCGACCGATCCAACGCCCAGAATACGTTTCGTTGAGGTACTGTGTCACTGGCCGTACAGAATGTGCAGGAGCTCCGTCTTGCTGAAAGTACATAAGAGCTCTTGTTGCCAAAGGGATATCCTCCAAATATTCTGGTAGCACGTTTTGAAGAAAATCAAGACGATTATCTAAAACTACTAGACCGATGAGTTGGTCATCAATAACACCGCACCACACGTTAACTGAGAAACGTCGTTGAAAATTCCTTTCTACAGTAGGGTGTAGATTTTCGTCTGCCCATACGTGAGAGTTGCGTGTTGGGTAAATGTTGACTCATCAGTGAAAAGAATACGTCGAATTAATCGATCATTGACAATGATCCACTGACAGATTTCTTGCCGGTGGACATCATCTCCTTCATATAGTTGTTGTACACTCTGCTGATGATATGGATATAGACCCTGCTCGTGTACTGTGCGTATCATTCTTGTTTGCGGAATATGAAGTTGAGCAGCAATTCGTCTCGAGCTAGTTGTTGGGCTGCGTTCTAGTACCTGAAGAATGTTCTCAACTTCATTAAGAGCTTGTTGTAAAGGACGTTCGGATACAACATTTACGCTGGGAAGCGTACCACGGTCACGCAATCCTGGAAACACCCTGCTAAACACCCTGCTATCTGGAACTCTGCGATTAGTAAATCGTCGTTCGTACTCACGAACAGCTGCTCTGAAATTCCCATCGGAGAAACCGTAGACAAACGTCATGTCACCATACTCTGCATGTGTGAAGACCTGTGGCATTTTTGACTACACTGAACTGTATTCACTGTACACGTAACAACACTGTAGATCCCAATACTAGGGCAAGCACTAGGACTGAGACTGAGGTAAATAACTGCACCATGCTTAGAGCGCCACCGTCTGGAAATGTACAAAATTACACACAACATAAGATAACAGTAGCGTGATTTACCGTCACCTGCAATTATCCCGTTCCTTGTTGTTTTCATTAGGTTTCTCTGAAACGGTTAAGAAAAGGGCATATGTTTATTAGAAACACTTTGTACAGCATCACCAGTACTATCTACCCTCAAAGCATGTACCTTTCCTCCCGACTCACCCTGTATAAACGCGTTCTTTAGCAAAAAAAAAAAAAAAAAAAAAAAAACAAGCTTCGTGTTTTCACTTCGGCTTTTATGATATTTTTGTGCTTAGGTAACTAAGAAAGTATTTTTTATTTAAGAATCTCTCCAGAAAATACGATGTCTTCAGATATACGTAACTGTGTTGTCTTTATGTCCAGGTCAATCACTAGCAGACGGATTGCACTTCAGGTGCAGTACATGAAACTTAGTCATTCCCAGTAATTTGAAGGTGATTTTGAAGATACTTTTTTAAAGCAGATATTATTGTCAAAAAAGTATTATAATTTGAAAATAACTTTTTGGTATTAATAAACCTCATACTTTTTTCTTTTTTTTTTTCAGATTTTTACACCCAAACTGTCACCAATTTTGTTGTGACAGTAAGCCAGAATCAGATAAAATTACATTTTGCGAACAAACGCCTTGGTAGAATTGTGCACAGCGTGACTACTCTTAGTTTTAAAATTTTCCAAAGCATTTCGTTAAACACATTTTGAATATTTTGCAGCAATTTGAAAAGAAAAAACTACCTAACATTGCCTTAAGACGAAAATGCAAGTGATATAAAGAGAAAATGTCAGCGTTGGTGCTTACTCATTAACATAGTAATGATTGTCTTTAGTATTTGCTTAGTAACATCGAAGAGCCTTTCAGCATAGGGAGCTACGCGAACTGAAGGAATATAGCATTGAAATGTTCAGCAGGGTATATTAAACTGCATCAACAGGTGGTCGAATATTGCGAACTTTGCTGGACAAACCAAAAAATTTAACTATAAAACAGAATCGTCTGTTATGTACCTCTGTGAGATTTGCAGCGGTGACCATGTCAGTCCACGAGGAAAAAATATATAAAGGTGAAACTTTATTGCACCTTTAAATATTAATGTAATATTTTACAAACGTTTAAAAACGTCACTATTGTGAAAATACTATATTTATATCAGTTAAATACCTGGTAGTTGAGTCTTAATGTGAAAAGTTCATCGAATGATGTTTGTAAAAATTACACTTCTAAAGAATGTAGAGAAATTGTTTTAAAGAAACTTTTCCACGGAAGATCTGAATTTATATGCATATTTGCAACTGCCCTAGGGTCCCGATTAAATTTTACTATGTTACACGAAATACATATATTAAAATGTGTAGAAATTTATTCCTAAAGTAAACATTTCAAGAATTGTCGTAAAAATTACTCTTATTTGTATTGAAGTTTTAATTTTATTGACAGGCGTCGATATTTCCAGCCACCTCCAATACCCCTATGTCTTTTTATCCTTGTTCGAGGCTGTCAATCTTCTCACGGAGAGAAATTTTTTCTTGTATATCTACAGGTAATTACGTTCATATGTCAAGTGTGTTTTTTAAACAGTAACTGATGTCAAAGTTATTGGAAAATTCCTTATGCAACCCGACAGCAGTTTTAATTTCTCACCCTCTTTGCTCACAATACTGATTTAAATGTCAACGAGATATGAGTTTGTACTTTTCTTTCGTGCCATACAAGACTTTTTTTTAAGTAACCTACTGTGAAGTTAGGTAGATTTTCTCATTTACGTTATCAGGTTTCTTCGACCACGAGGGTTTTTAAAACAAAGGCTGTTTGAAATAATTGCATATAGCCTACAAATTTCTTAAATATTTCGCTAACTGTGACGCGAGAATTTTTAAAACCTATTTTATTTCGTTTCTTGCTAATTTCCTAGATATTTTGAAATATGTGTTAATATTTTCACTTTATTTTAGTATTATTTAGGCCCTATGTTATTGTTTTGAATTTTTTCGCACCATTGGGTACGTTACCTGCTGGCAGCATATAATTCTTCTTTCTAGTAGAGTTAGCCATTAATTAGTAGATAAACCACTTTCGTGATTTGTTGGACGCTTGAAACTTTACTCACGTTACTATTCAAAATCTTCCAGATGAAATTTTGCCCTAGCCATTTTAACCTCATGATTTAATATCAACGCCCGTATTGTAGTACATGTCTGCACATTGCCACGACTGTAAGACATAGTGATATCACAGAATAAATAGGCAGTTTAGTACTACTTATTTGGGTGATAAACTAACAATTAGTAGATTTTTTTGGTACCTCCGTTTTTTGTGCTTTTCTCTTGTACCTTTCTCTAGGGTTAGCAAATAAAACACGTTATATCTATACATGCTGCTGTTTGTCATCCCGCAAATATCTGAACTAGTTTCTCAAGAGAGACGTTCCGCTTTACGATTTTACTCATTCGTGTTTTCGGAACTAAATGGTAACAGTTTTAATTCCTTAGAATATTATTCAAATTCAACTCTAAACAGAGCGTGCCAGTTTTGTTTCGTATACTGCTAGTGAGTTTCCACGCATTTGACCATTATCAGCGTAATTCAAGCAAATAGTCGCCTTTTCGTAAAAAATCAAATACAAATATTTATGTAATTATTATCTTGCGGAAGCCTAAACAAGTACGACTTGTGGCAGTATAGCACATTTGGCACTATTTGGGGTAGTAAAGTTTAAGGGTTCTTAAAATTCGTACAGTACTCATGAATTGGGAATAAAAATAACAACACAGTGCTTGACGTAGTAATGTGATGTGATGTGATGTTAACAGGTTATATTAGAGCAGATACTGGTACAATGTCATGATGCAATGTAATCATTAAGAAGTTTTCAGAACTAAACTTTCCATGAATCTTGATTAAGAGATAGATTCAGTAGTCCGGTATAATTAAGATACATAAGCCCTTTCATGTGCATGTTGATCATTCACTCAAGTAATATATTGCGACCTTTTTTTAAATTCAGTTATAAAATGAAAGGTAAGTTGCAGAATTGTTATAGAAACACTGTCTAGAAGACACATGCTTATGGTTGGTGCTGTAAAGTTGCGATTCATTAAATATCCGCAGCTGGTTGTGGTTTTCTTTTGTTCAGTTGACCTCGGTCAATGCTAAAACATGGCTTTCTGCCTCCGGGGTATGTGCATTATTTATAAGATTAACTCGCGACTGTGACACAGTTAACCAACTTCAGGCTTACGGCCATCCAAAGACAAATTTGTTTGAGGTATGGTATACAAGGTTTACATGATCGTCAGAACATTTACTTCGTTATTAAATTTGACTGTGTAAATTAGTTATACTGTCACAAGATGGCATCAGAAGGTCGTCATTCCCGCTATTTTTCACCAGGCTGAGAGGTTGTCTCTTCCTGGTTCAGTAAGCAGCAGAAATGTGAAGAGTGGAAATTATCATTGCACATGGAAACTTCCACAAGCCTCTGCAGGAATGTAGGGTGAATCCAGTTACATCGTCGAACCTATTTAAAAGAGTATGGTACATAATTAAGCTCTAAAGGCATGAGTTTGTCTGCAGAATTCCCAAGGTCTATTAAAAAAAAGCAACATCGTTACAGAATAGATTCCGCCAACCTTTCTGAGTAAAACGTTTTCTCGAATAACGTATTTCTGAATAACAATCGTACTTTTAATAGGGTTAAAAGGATGTTTCCAACGACTTGTGGA
This sequence comes from Medauroidea extradentata, assembly GCA_003012365.1. Taxonomy (NCBI): domain Eukaryota; kingdom Metazoa; phylum Arthropoda; class Insecta; order Phasmatodea; family Phasmatidae; genus Medauroidea; species Medauroidea extradentata. The sequence continues at coordinate 61,084 of PNEQ01121355.1, read as the reverse complement.
TATAACCCGAACGAGACTATAGATGGCGTCACAATTTTTACTTCAATTGGATATTTTATAATTAAAAAAATATTTGGAATGGTTTTTCGAAGCTTGACCCTTGACGGGGCGAAAAACGTAAAATATTTTTCGATTAACCCTTGATATCTAGAACTCGTGTTGTCAATATATTATTTTGTGACAGAATGAATCTTACTCAAATACCTGAAAGATATCTCGTTGTTTCGCAAACTTCGCCCTTAGGAATACGGTAGCAAAATGTGTTGTCAAAAAGTGCTCGATGTATCCTAATTATGTACAAATGTGGAAGTTATTGTATGCTTCATATGTATGACTACATAAATACAAAACACAATTTATCACAGAAGTAATCTAATTTAACTCTTTTGTGGCGGGGTCCACCCCTTAGAACATTTGTCACAAACTTAATTAGGGGCACCTACATATACTAAAATAAAGAATTATTAATTCAGTTACTCTTTACTATGTAAGTATGGTAAATTAAATAATTTCCACCAATACGAATTCAATTACCAATCTGATAATATCGACGGAATACTCGGGGTATGTGGATAACGCTGCTAAGCAAACTACTGTAATGAGCACAAGTAGTAGTTACAAAATAAAAAATGGAGACGGTAATTAAAAGAGGCTCCATTCAAAAAGATATATTACTTTAGCAGTCCGTGACTCGGTCGGCATTCACAACACCTATGGTCGATGGAAAACATGACTTCAAAAAACATATTAATTAGAAAAGCAAACAAAGCGACTGCATGATTATTTCGCATTAAGAACACTTTTGTTGGACACTACACACTTCCAGCATTCCGCCGACGTGAGACTGAAACGGAGCCAGACCTCACATGACCACTGACACTACAGCAGAAGACCTCTGTCAACACACTCGCCGTCGAAATCAGTTCATCAAGCGTCCCTAGCGGGAACCGGGCGTACTGCACTCCTGACGTCACCACCAGCCACCGGCTTCTTCACCGTACGCAAGTAACAAGAACAAATTCCTTCTTCCATCAAAATTTCCGAATTTGTAAAACACAATCAAGTACGTGTGCAAGACTCTTCATAGGTGTCGCCACACACGGTCGTCACACTTGAAAATACGAAACTACGTAAAATATATTTCCGCGGAATACTAAATATACCTTACAAAATATCTCTTGTAGTGAATGGGCTTTGCGTCTCGTCGACAGGAGATCATTAGAGACGATGACTCACACTGTTTAGGTTGTTCGGGATAAAGTGAGCACTTTAATTAGCCCTGCTAAAGTTCTATTTTCAGACAACTCGCATCTTCCCGCGCGTAAATGTTAACGACGGGACATGTCTAATCTCTCTGGGCACGTCACTTAATTTATGCGCGTGTACAATAAATTATGTAGTCAGTATGAATCGACACAGTTTATTAAAATAATTATTAATTACATAGAATACAATTACGTACATTTCGGTTGAGTTTGTTTCTATACTGGTGTATTTAAATAGGTAATACATGGAACTATATTGAGTAATTTCGCTGCCAACCATACAAGCAGTAAGACAACTATAGTTAATGTTAAATTATACGCAGTAACGGCTAATGATATTTTTCAAATGTTAAGTTTTTAGTGCTGACTTTATCCCGAACGACCTATACAATGGCAGAAGCTGGGATAGGAGTCAGCTATGGCCTTTGTGAAGGAACCATCCCAGCATTCGCCTGGAGTGATTACGGGAAACCATGAAAAAGCGAAATCAGGATGGCCGAAACCTGGGATCGAACCAGTGTCCTCCTGAATTCGAGTCCAACGTGCTATCTTTGCGCCATCTCGCTCGGTAAAATATTTAATAAGTCAGTTAAATACCACGGTACCTGAAGCTTCAAAAGACGGCATCGACTGTCTCAGTAGTAAAGCATTACGGTGGGTAACACCTAAACCGTTGACAGCAGACGTCAGAAAAGCATGTATGACCATCGAGTGCCGGTGTTACCCTTTGAAACCTGTATGTAATGTTGAACAACATGTATGTGCTCAGAGAACGATATTTCTTTTATTTACTTTTAGTCCTTCTTGCTCCGCGACTACGAAATTTACGTGGCACAGTCGTTTGGAGCTTCGCCTTACGTGCAGGCTATGTGTTCGGTTTCCGTGCTATTATGGCATTCCAGGACTGCAGGATTGACAAAATTAATAGAATTTTAATGAAGTCGCTCGAAGATGTAGAAATGTACAAATCAGTAAAAATTTATATCGCAGTCTGTCATCCTGTTAAATTCCCCAAAATCATCAGACCACCAGGAATACAACAACTTCACAAGATTCACCTCAAGATTGGGACACCATTAACTTTCTGCGAAGCATTTGCCCCTCGTAAACTCCCTTGAATAAAGATTTTGCAAAAAATAAAATACCGCCACAGTAATCACTGATTGCGCTCAGGTTAAATCAGTTTTCATACCACGTATATTACTTTTAAAGCCAATAACCCTTTCGTATTAGACATAATTTGTCCTCAATGTATATTACGTTAGCGAACTATGAGTGTTTGTTTGGTACTGATTACAGCTGTTCGATTTCAGATTTGAGTGGTTTTTAATACGAACTAACATCATTTTGTTATTATAAATGTTTTTAAACGTTTACTTTTAATATCTTAATCTAGTTGACAAGTTTAAGTAACTTCTGATTGCTGGGAATGAATGTTGAATTCATAAAGTCATAACATTTTGGGTTATAATTAAATTTATGTCCTTTACAATATTCTGTATGAAATCCTAATGTGTCAACATTTAACAAGATTCGAGAAGGTGAGCATAAATTTTCCTCTGGTTTAATTTTTATCATTTTACGTTTTACGTCCATAATGAAATAACGTGTTAAAATATTTCAAAATATAGTCATATAATTCAATGACGAAAAAGAAAGCGGAGGTGAACAGAGATTAAGGACGGGAGACGACAAAAACGAAATGAAGCAATTCTGCTTGCTAGGTATGAAAGAGGATAAAAAATGTACTCGAGAAGACAGCTTTAAAGGAAAGAACGCATTATTAAAAAACCAATACCCAGCATCGCGAGGAATATCAGCCAGAGGATAGCCGAAGACTTGAAGGCAGGGTACGAGCGTGGTATGTAATTACTGCAGACATATATCATATTAACAAAATTACTTTATATATATCTTCAAAATATTTTACTATTATATGATACTATTAAATGTATTAATTCTGCGTGAAATATTATGATTAATTTTCCTGCTCGAATCCTTCAACTTGATGTTTATAAATTGCCACAACCTAATTTCCGGGCAGAAAATATGTACGTTTATAAATCATTGCATTTATTTTGCTTTGGTAACGACCACAGCAGAATATTATATTCGGGATTCATACGTTAATATCTGACACTGTGCTCGTTTCCGTGAATATCCTGTTATGAAATTCAAATATGTTTTGTATCACTGTAGTGATTGAACGGGAACAAAAGAGGCATGAAAGTCCCAGCGTTAAAAAATTGTAAGTTATGTCAACCCGAAAATTTAGCAACTTTTCATAATAACGTCGACCACGATCTTAGCAGATAGTAGCCTAAATCAGGTGCTACAATATTGTGAGAAGACACGTTTACGATGTTATTTCGACACGCGTGTATTTAGCTACAAGATGCTGTGGGGCCGCGGTGGTCGAAAGGTCAGACGTCTCGCCTCCCACCAGGTGATCTGGGTTCGATTACCGGCGGCGTCGGTGTCCGCTTTTTCGCATGTGGGAATCGTGCTGGACGATGCCGCTGATCGGCGGGTTTTCTCGGTGATCTGCCGCCCCTTCATTCCGGCGCTGCTCCATACCCACGTCATGTCAACCCTCACCAGCGCTGAAGACCTTGACGTTAGGCGCTGACCAAAATCTATCATTAACTCATTACAAGAGGTTGTTTGTCACTACAAATGTATATTCGATTTAAAAGCTGTTGTTTATATGTCTCTTTGTTATGAAAATGTGTTACGTTAGTGTTTGACAGACATTAAAAATCTGAATTTGTAAGGAAAATAAAGTGCATCGTCATTCTAAATATTTCATACGTATTATTTTAGTTATAGCTCAACATATATAATCATACAGGTACTTTGACATAGTAGGATTAGTTCATATTTTCTTTTAATGAGACTGTTACAAGCGATCATAAGATAAATCTCAATACAGCTCCATAGTTCCGTGACTATTTTTGAACGGGATGAAAATGTACCCAAGAAACTGAATATAAATCACGTATCCTAGTAAAATAATCAACATACTCGTAGTAGTTGGTATTAAAATTGAAAAACGCCGTCTTACAGTTGCAAAAGGTATTATAACACGTGACACTTAAAAATCGCCAACGTTTTAGAATCGTATTCTCAAACATACGAGAGCTGGTCATTATTAGTTATGCAGATGCCATCATAGCTTTAGTTCGTAATGACAAAAATAAATGTATTGACGCAGAGCATTGAGTTTTTATAGGGAGGGAGAGCTCAAGGTTCCATGCCATCACGACTTTAAACACGAGAACCATCACGAGAAAGCACTGGTGCGATAATAAAGGTTTTATTTCTCGTCTCACTGAAAGTGACGCAGGAATTATACTTACTTAAAATCTTCCTGAACTTTGGTGAGGCACATAATATCTCATCTTGGTGTACGCTCGCTTCCCACCGAGGCGATACGTGTTCGATTTCCGACGAGATCAACCCGGACTTTCGCACGTGGGAATGCGCCGTACGATGCTGTTGGTCTGCGGGTTTTTCAGGAGTTCTCCCGTTTCCCCTGTCCCTTCATTTCGGCACTTCTACATGCTCGCCTCATGTCGCCCCTCACCAGCACAGAATACAACGCTTTTAAGAGCTGACAAACATTTCTTCACTCAGTGCTAGGTTTTACCTTTAGAAGAGTAAGCATTCGTATTTGATTATTGTCGAATGCATCTGTGCAAAGTACAGAGAATCTTCTTTTTTTCCTCTGTGCTGATACGACAGCAGACCAAGCAAAAAATTACGTAACTCTATTTGCAAGAAAATATTCTAACGACTTTTTTTTAGTCATGAAACAGTATTGCTCGTATGCGAGATAATTTTGCAATCTATCTTCGGAACCACAGTACCTTGATTTTGCTCATGTTTATTTCCCATCATTACACAAGTTGAAAAAGTAATATTTACTAATTTATATGTATGTAAATATTTATGCATTTATGCAATGTCCATCTGCGCGTTATTTATACCGTAGTACGTGCGCGAAAGGGCACAATTCTTGCACGTAATATATTTCGTGAAGCGATAAAGAGTTTCAGGCAGAATTCCCGGCCCCGCCCTACCCTGATTCTGTTCGACACTTCATTGTGACAGCTTGATAAATATACTGCCAGGAGAGAGAGAGGTCAGTTTGGCACTGATATCACTAGGCCTTCAGCCAATACATTTCCTAACTGAAAGGCCCTTGAAATGTGCAAATAGCCTATGCGAAATTATTCAAAAAATTTTGAAGTGTAACAAGTAAGCCATATTTCATTTAAACTGCTGTCAAAGAATCTTCAAGGTGATTTACATACCCATTCGTAATATCATTTTATAACAAACGTAGGAAGTGTAGTTCAAAGTTATGTTTTTGTCACCAAATGGTACTTGGGGTAGGGAAACTACCTATGTACATGTAAGTTGTTCATTTTTCTCTATGACAGCTAAGTCTTTGAGAAACATTTCTTTGCTCACGTACACTTTCGTCACTGTCGTAATTGTGTGAAAACTGCGTCATAAAATGTTGGAAAATTATCTCATTCTTTAATTGTTAATATTTACTTACTAACTGAAAAGCAACATTTTTTACTAACTTAAAGGCAATATTTAAAATTCTGCGAATTTGTGTAGTTATCAAATATGACGGTGTTCTCAGCCATATTTAACCATACTAAAACATAACATGGGGTATAAATTGAACAGATAACGTCCCACTAAAGAATTGTGTACGATACCATACTTATTGTGATCTTGAGTTGTAATTTTTTAGTTGCTAACTTACTTCACGAAAATCACAATGTCTTGATGGAGGTGCATAAGGTAAAGGACGTGGGTGTCGGCTATTACTTGCTTTAAGAAACCATTTTATCATTCGCCTGTAGAGATATCGAAAACCCTGGAAAACCTAGATCAGGACACCCGGAGACTGGGATCGAACCCGAGTTCTTCTGAAAGCCACTGCACCAAACACAATCCCCTTTAATTTGACTTATTTGATTAACCCCGAGTAATTTTTGAGAGACGGTTGTACTGAGACGAATGTTTTGTGACCCGTTTGGACGGCACAAATTTACTCCCAGCCGGACTTGGGAATCGAACCCAGTACCTCACTTAACGTAAGCCAGTGCGCAGCCGACCATGCTACGGAGGTCGACGTGCTCCATTTCGAGCTTGCATTTCTGTAGTTTTCAAGAATTCTCAGAAGTTACATTTCCTTACTACAGACCTTGCACTGCTATATTCCTAGAACGTGTGCTTATAATTTAAGCAGTGTGTAAAATTGTGTTTGTGGTTTTTCAGGTACAACAAATTTTAATAGCTTTAACACTATTTTAACAGATTTGTTACATTCAGTTTATTATTAGCTTAGATAAATGTCCTATTTTGATGAAGTTAAGATATGCATATAAACATTGGTTTTTAATTTGTCCTAATGTTTCTGAATAATATAAAATTCTACCTCAATTTTTGTTCTTATTTTACTGTCTTCTCGGCAATGTTGAAACTGTTTTAAACAAATAATGTCAATGCAAGTGAGTGAATTGTATCTTAAAAGATTAAACGCGAAACATAATTAAACTCTGTTATTCTCTCTCTTTCGCTGCCAGTTTCACAATATTCGGTATAAGAAACCATTTTACGTAAAAATGTCGTCTTCCTTCTTTTTCCCCGAGAGATTTCCAAACAAATTATACGAAGGTTACGAAATCCGGATAGTAGGAAACAACGACAATTTGCAAAAATTTGTCTGTTTATCGTTCTATTAACTCCCTACGGGAGCTCTAGGTTTGAAAATGACGTTAACTTAACCTTTACATTTTTATAAATTACGTTCGTTTATTTACAGTGCTAGAAAGTATTCTGAATTGTAGTAAACTGTTTTGCTTTCTGATTACTTAGTGTAAATGAAAAAAATAATTCGACGATTTCGTAAAATTCTCAGTTGTGTAGTCAAAATGTAGTTTCCCTAGCGTTTGAATGAATGATTTACGAAATTCGTATTTTTTTGCATAATTAATAAAAATGCCACATACATATATAAAAACTTATGTGAGTATAATAATTTCACTGCATGTCACTGAAATATTGTAGAAAATATCAAAAATATTATATATACAGAGTATATATACTAAACTCGAATACTTTGGATCCTAACTAGATAAGTACAATATTATTACAAGATAATAAATTTAAGATGTGCAAGCCTGTTACTCATACTGAATACGTAAGTCTAAGCTTTGGGATATTTCCTCAACGTTTGAAGGAAGCAGTAGTTTGCATAAAGGTAGTGAATTGACTTCTGTCACAAATTACAGACAAAATTTTATTTTAAGTGATATACATTTAAATGTTCTAGAAAAGCGTGTCAAAATATTCATCGCTTTCTTAGGGAAAACCAAAATAATATCTAAAAATCAGTTCAGTTTCAGAAAAGTTTTCAGTACAAGTGATGCACTGGTAAAATTAACAATCTTTACTCGTGATGCAATAGAAAATAACAAAATATTTTTTGTTTCACTTTAGAAATTGCCAAATCATTTGATACAGTAGCACATTCAAAGCTTTGGGAATATATTGAAATATTGGTATAAGAGGATTGGCAAACCGATAGTTTTACATTTACTTAGAAAATAGAATACAAAATGTTAAAGTAAACCATAAGTTTGGAAATTCCATGAGAACAAATACAGGAGTCCCGCAGGGAAGTATCTTTGGTCCAATGTAAATGATTTCATACAACATAGACATAAATGGTGAACTAATATCTTATGCAGATGATACTGCGATTCTTTTTTCGTCTGATACATGGACATCAGTTTCTAATAGCTAATGAAGAGTTAATTAAAGTGAAATATATGTAATATAACTATTTTCTCTCTCTTAATGTAATTGAAACCAAGCGCATATCATTTTCTGCTAACAACATTGGTCAACAAAGAGATCACCAAGAACTTAAAATACATAACTGTAGTCAGTTAAATGCTAACTATAAATATAACACAAGAGAACGAGTACAGGAAACAAAGTACTTGGGTTTTATGTTAGATTTAATTTAAGATGGGACAAGCATGTTTCTTGTTTAAGTAAAAAAAAAGTCGTAAAACAATAATTACATTTGTTGAATTTAGATCTGTTACATAAATTAACTATATAAGAACGGATTATGTAGCCATTATTTAATCTGTTCTGCTGTACGGCATATTAGCATGGGAATGTATGAGCAAAACGGCAATGCAGCCACTAATTTTGATACAAAAAAAATATTTTACGAATTGTGTTTAAAAAGACATTGAACCATCCGTCAAAGAAACTTTTCAGTCTTTTGAGAGAATTTATTGACAGGACATTCCATATTAGTCAGTTTCTTCATAAAAAAGTTACCAGTACAGTATTTATCACATTTATATCCCACTCGACATAAGCACAATAAAATTTACTAATTCCCCTAGTTCACAAAACTATTTATCAAAGACGATCCACATTTTTGCTTTCAAAATTGTAACAATTCTTCCTGAATATATAAATTCTAAAAATGTAAACAAATATATATACTGATCGATGGTTAAATAACTTAACTGATGATGACTTTTCGTTAATTTTTAAGTAGTAGTTTATTGTGGTTAGTAATTTTACATTTTATATATTTTAAATTGTTGAATTCTATCTGTATCCATCAATATTTATTTCCTTTAGCAGTTAATTCATACAGGATTTAAATTTTTTCAAATTAATTTAATACTATGACAAGTTTTCTTATATAAATTACCTCAGCGATAGAAAATAATTTGTCTAGTAGCACTCACACACAAGCTTAGCTTGTGTAAGTGTGATGCTTTCCCTTTTATAAAAAGTATTTATATAAGTGATGTAATCTGTAAATGGAAAATAAATAAAAAAAATTTCTCATATTCACATAAAATAGTAGGACCGAATTACCTTTCCTGACGACCAACTAGTACTGCCTAATAGGAAATTTCACTTCGTATTTATTAGCAAAAATACAGAGAGGGAGAGAGAGAGAGAGAGAGAGAGAGAGAGAGAGAGAGAGAGAGAGAGATTTTTGCAAATTTTTACTGTATACCAACTATTCATTTACTTGCATGTCTAACTATTATTGTCCTTTATGAGCCTCCATTCTCCACGGCTTAACAAGTGTTCCCATTTGTGAACACATTAGTTTATCATCTTTTTCATGTTCCCTACTTCAGCTACTGTTGTTGGAAAATATATTTTCTTTTTCTTTCTGTGTAATTTGAATAAGTCGATAGCTCAAAAGTAATTGAAGGGCTATGACATGTATTATAAAACTATTAACATTCAAATCTAGTCTGAAGTAGTAAAATGCACCGTATTGAAGAGCGTTGTATTTTGATCAAGTATCTTAATTTTTACCTTGCTGCAGATAGCTCTTACAACAATCACAGACGAAGGATCTTTCTTGGGCAAGCCGTAACTGTCCCGGCCCTCAGTAACGTGCGTTAAACACTCAGTTTGTTCCATCTAATAACTGCTGTGTTCTGCCAATATATGACGTACAATATTTGGTGACATGAGGTTCTGCGAATGGACAGTAACGTACTTCAATCGCATGACTCCTCTGGACCATATGCTAACTCGTCTTATAGCAGCAACGCGACCGCACACGTCCAGTGACTCTCCTAGCCAAGCGGAGTGCATACCTTGTAAACAGCCACGATTGTCATTTATTACGTAGTAAGATCATTCGCGTCGCTCAATCACGTTTACTCCCTGCCTGCGCGACCGACCTCTGTGGCTAACGTGAAGTAGCGTAAATATTACGAGTCGAATTTTTCCAGTGCATATTCACAAAGAAAAAAATACCTGCAAACTTGTAACATTTTAATGGTTATAGCTATAAACGTGTTCCTTGTAAATATTGTATCAAATAGAACGCTGAGAGTACGAATGTTGTGCGCCTGGAAAATGAACTGACACTGTAAAAATGTATTTGTAATATTATTCCACTGATGTATAGGAGTGTTCAGAATGTAAGTATGGTAAAATTGTTTTCCATACCACAATGGTGGTGACTCTATAGCTACATTTTAGAAACAGTCAAATGTATACTGTTCTTACCTGACTTTTGTAATAACAACGCTAAATATTTGCTGTGTTTTCAAGTTGAAGTACAGCGATTGGCCCATAACGTGTATGGGTTGAAAACTTCCAACACTATTTAGGTACATCTTTAATAGTCTAACCATTATAATAACGGGTCCAGGAGATATTTATGAGAAAAAACATAGCTGTACCTTTCTGCGTTGAATGGATTAATCGCTAACCAACCAGCAAAACAATGTTGTTATATTCTTATTACAACGATTAAATTCTAGAAAGTAGGGGAAACTCTACTAAAGAGTACTTAAATTACCGTATAAGCATGAATAGTCCAATAACACCGATCAAATGCATTGTTCACTAAGTTAAAATCGTACAATACAAGGCAAGCTTTGTTGTAAATTTTATCATTCTGATTATTACTCTATCAAAACAAAATAAGCTCCCAGGAATAACTACCTATTATATGTAGTTATTAAAAGAGATAGAACGCTTTTAAAGTGAAACTATTTCACGATGGTTTTTGTTGTATTACGAAAATCTTCGTTCAGTAAAGCTTGGTATTGTTCGAAAAACTTTTATAATATTCAGACTGAATCTGCAGATCAATCGGATTGCTGCAAATATTTTACATTAAAATACCACGTATTATGTATAAAATGCAATCCTAAAATTCATACATACGTTATCATCTACTTAAAGTAGTTGAACATAGCAATATTATTAATTCCGAACTGTTGAATAATTCCCTTCTTTCAAGTCGAACCATCAAGCTTGGGCTCACATGGAGGGATATATCAGAGAGAAAATATCGTGTAACAAAATATTGGTTTTTTGCCTCTAAACAAATACGAAGAATTTTTTAAAACAAATATTTAACTGTAAGACGAAATTTGCACTCCAAGGAAATGTGTGTGTATGTGTACGTATGTATGTGTGTATGTGTTATTTATTTATTTAGTTAGTTATTTAGTTATTCATTTATTTATCAAAATGTTAACTTAATCGGTTATAATAGACATTTTATGTTTGCCAAACAAAATATTTTATGAGGTCAGCTGTGTAATAGTTTGTCCACGTACAAGCTCAAACATGGTAGGCTGTGATAATACAAATATGTTCTGCTGTGTTTATCCTGAGCCTAGAGAGGCGTAGTTCTCAGAATGAAGAGGTGGTTATGGCTGTTGATGTGCCGGCACAGTATGATCCCTTCGTTCACCTCTAATTAACGAACACCGGCACTGCGGCAGCTGGCAACTTCCCGGAACTGCCCCGTGCTGCCTGCTCCACGGGTGAGAACGCCCATCAAGAGGTTTGGGGGGGGGGGGGTTAGGGGCGAGAGCACACTGGAACACTTCCCGTGTTCCCGCCCTCAGTACCGGAGCAGTTCATAAAATTCAGATTTATGGAGGCTGTGAACGGTAAATCACTCGTCTGCGTGTCTAAGCTACATAACCGTTCGAGCAGTTTCTTTTTTTACTATCCAAGACTTGAAGGTATTACGGTGAGATCACGACCACATACGACCTAACTTTTGCTTTAACAAAAGCAAGTTTACTTCAGCATAGTCTAATCCTTTTATCAATTACGAACGTAATCGAAATAAATTTTTCCGTTTCTTTATTTGCATTTTCGCTGCCTGACATGTGAGCAACATACGGGAAATGCATAAACCATATTCACTTCTACCTTGTTTTATTGGGATGATAACTGCGTTGCTGGCGTTTCATATACGGTATAGCGAAATACTATACGCAGATGGTTATCGTAATCTATTACAATATATATTTGGTATATTTTCTTTTACATAATTGTTAGTCTTCGTCCCTGTGACTTTCATCGTTATACTAGCCTAGTAAGATCCCAAGAAAGAAAAATTATGTTAAGTATAGCAAGCTATATTTTCTTTGATTATTGATAAGTGATGAATGAATTTATGGCTTCGTTATCTTTAACGGAAGAAAAATTTGGTAATCCGACAGCACAAGATTGGTGAATGTCTCATGTCCCTAAACGAATATTTCCAAGAGTTTTTGATCCCTATGTGTCATACAACAAAATAATATTTGTAATAGGTGTTGCATTGCATTGCAGATTTTAACTCATTGTGTACCATTTTACGGCAATGTTCTGTATTTACTACTGTATCCAGTAATGCTGTAAAAATGGCCCTTATAATATCAGAGAACCGCTAGCATGATGTTTCGTGCGTTGCGGAGGGTAATTTCTTTAATTTTGTATTGAATCTATGTGTTTAGATTCCGTGCTCTTGCATTTGCATTTCTTTTTTATTTGTGTGTGGTCTTCAGCGATCGTGGATTTCATAAAAGATTCACCTACCTTATCACGGTAGTTTTTACCAATTGACTTACAATATCATACGAATATTGTGATTGTGTTCTTCTGTCATCTGTTTAAGAAGCTATCTTGAAGAGCCTTTATATGAGCCTGTCAAGCGGTTATGCGTGACATGAAATGCAGTTATTTAACTCATTTCCTTAAGATTTAGCCCTTCATTATTAATCGCTCTTCAGTCCATCAGGATCATAGAACAAACTTTCTTGACATGAGCAATATTGAATACGTGTGTACGTACCGTTCTGTTCTCGTCTTTCATTATTGTTTTATGGCTTCTGAACACTGCGATCCAATCGTATACACGAAGAGAAATTTAATTTCCCTCAATGTGTGTATTATTTTTCAAAAATCTATCTCATGTGTCCTGAGTTTGAGGGCAAACAGAAAATCTTATATTGTCCTCAAGATTTGCCTTAGTTTCACATTTACCACAAGGATTTCCTCACGGGACTGTGCAATCGGACCTGTGTTTGGAGTGCACTTGGGGCGCAACAAGTGGTGGAATATGTTCACAAAAAACAGGTGCAACTTTTCACATCGTTTGAGAAGTGTTATGGGATCGATAGCCTAGGGCGAGGGAGAAGTCGGGTAGTTTGGTCTCTTTCCAACGAGGAAATTGCAGACATAAAGTAAGTCATACGAAACATTCTTTGGCTAAGAGCTAATCTTTAAACCAGTGTACGTGTAAATTTAATTATTTTTTGGGATACAAATTTATATATTTTACCAGTTGCGAAGGAGAGGGGGGACAGGGGGTCACCGTCCCTTCCCTAGAACAGGGGGGCGTGGCAGTTTAGGCATTCGTACCCACCATTAGTTTTAATATTTAAAAATATTACAATTTCTGCCAGCTGTATATTTAATATTTAGACTCGAAAACCACTTCAATAGCACAAATTTGCTCACTGAAAACCAAATTTTCCTAGGGGAGAACCCCCGGACCCCTACATTAATAAGTCGGTATAGGAATAAACTTGAAAATAAACAGTTGTCAACGATCCTGCCCCCCCCCCCTTTTTTTACATGAATACCTTCCGCCGCCACTGTGATTTACCATAACATTCCAAGGGGGATGTACAAATCGTAAATGATCTTTTGTTATGTTATATATATATATATATATATATATATATATATATATATATATATATATATATATATATATATATTAGATAAACGAATAATTACAATATCAAAGAATTCGACAAGTATTGACTAATTTTTGTTAGTGTTATGCCATAAATACTACACGCAGGCATAGCCGCGTACGGACTGGTAGTTCCAAACACAAACTATAAAGTCTTAAAATCTAGAATTCCACAGGACATGTATACATTTATATCACATAATAATATAAATTACATTATGGTACGTCTGCGTGCGTTAGAAGATAACCAATTCTTTATCATTGAACGTACAAAGTTTTGTATGTACAGGGGTTTGTTTCATAGACAGATCACGCTATCTTCGGTGAAATTATGAGCTGTGGTGCTGATCGCAGACAATGCCGTGAGCTTACGATGGAAAGCGTCAAATAAATGCCCTCGTTTATTTATGTTTGCGCGTGCATGTTGAATTGTGCGGTTGGCAGAAGCATGTTAAAGAAAATTTGTTAGAATTTGTATCAAATGCAAATATTTCTACAGTTTATTTGATTATAATATTGTTTTTAGAAACGCAATTACATAGAACTACACTTTCGCATAGAAGGATTACTTATACTTAAATAGCCGGTGCATGTTTTTTTCTTCTGAAAGCCTTTACTAAAGCTTTAAATAGAAATTAATTTTAAGATTTGTGTTAGTGGTTTAGTCAGTGGCGCGATAAATTTTTCTTTGAGTGTTATGAGAAAAAAGTGCATGCATTATTTACGTGAAAATTGTAATCGTGCACGTCGTAGGCCTATACCCAATAAAAAAAACTATGTGTGTTTGCATTATATATGCCACTATTTTGGAATAAACGTCAAGCATAAACGTATTTTAAATGAAAGATTTAATTAATTTTTGCAGATGTATTGACAAATATTTAAATTCCTTCAATGTTTGTTTAACCTTTGTTGTATTCGAGATGATGCGGGACTGTAGGTATGCGTAGGTCTACATTACATAAACGACGCTTCTCATGATATTATTAGTAAATGTTTTAAAGAAAAATTCCATCGTTTGACACATCTACAATATTACGATTTCATATTGGCGAACTGAGCTTCAATACGCTCGTATTGCTTACGAAATTGTTGAGATTTGGTCTAGTAGCCAAGTACAGAAACATTATACTATCGACGAAGTTCATTGCATAAATTAAATAGCTTTACTTCACACGTACCTATAACTTACTGTCAACGATAGCGCTCATTCAGCACTAGTCTATTAAATAAATTAATATTTTAGAGAACAGTTTTCTGCGCATTGTAATGTAGACATAACGTAGTACGGACATTTGTGAATCGAATGACGAGGCAATGTTTGTATTTACAGGCAGCGGTAAGGTACGAATTGGCAAAAAATTAAATAAGGCAGAGATTTAAAGAAATTACTACTTTGTTCTGAACTATATGTACCATAATCGACACCCTTCACGATAAATACAGATCACACGCACAAATTAGTTTATTTCTAATCCTAAGAGAAGTGTAAATTTTCGTCAGTAATACATGCACTTAATGAAAGTTCATATAATTAAAATCAGAATAAAATTTGTAGCAGTACGGAGAAAATAACTTAGCCGAAGTATGAGAAGTATATGTATAACTTCTCGTACAGTATTAATAAAAATTTACGATGATCTATCTTGTAGTATATTTCAATATCCAGTTTTTGTTTGTATTTTCAACGCGTGATTCTGGGCCTTCAACTAAACAATGAATTTTATATTTAACGACATTGGTTTATAAGAATTTAGAGGTTTTTGCGACGGAAATAAACGCAATTAACGTTTTGTGGTAAAATAATGTAAATTAAAAGGTATAAATGTAATTCATTTTCAAAGCGTTTATACGGAAAGACGAATAGATAAAAAATTATTTAGGACGTGTGGTGAAATCAAACAAATTGCATAGGTTGAAAGATCATTGTTTTTAAATGTACACAATATCAACATTGGAGTTAGATGTACGGCCATACTGCTAGTTTCATGCGTGTATCACTAATCACCATTTCTTACACGGATAACTACATATATTAAGTTCGGTATGTCGTATTCTCTTCTGAAGTAAAGTTAAGCCACTTCTGTTATAACTCACCTGAAATATTCTGCAAATAGAGGTCAGATTGCATATGACAACAGATCTGATCCAACGCATGTTCTATCGGGGAGGTTTCGGTGGATTTTTCTGCCCAAAATAGTTATATAAATGCCAAAGGCATTCCGTATACCAGTGCGGTGTATGTGTTTACTATTGTTGTCGTGTATAAATACTTTACCTGGTTTCTGCCCCATAGACACGCAGGTTATCTATGAGATATTGTTCTGACATCAGGACCCCTTGCATCAATGCCAGCTATAAACTGAAATAAAGCCTAGTGAATTCGTACACCATTATGCCACGAGAATCACTATTGTCTCCACAACACTGACAGGATGTGTCGTCTTTGTTATCGAAGTTCCGGCATCAGGGTAACACTTTAATGTGTATTTGTTCGGACATTCATAGTGAATGTAAGCCAGGCACAATTCACTCCTGCAAAATTACAGGTGACTTGGCCGAGATTTAATCTGGAACTCCTAGCTGAGAGGCGAGCACACTAGCCGAGTAGCTACCGCGGCCGCTGCGCTGTGATTGTAGCATGTGCATACTAATCAGATGGTGTTCACCTGCAGGAGCCTCGTGTAATTACTTGACAAAAACAACCAGTTCACCTAATCCATTTTAATGTTCACCTCAACCGTGCTAACCAAACACACACGCGTCGAGTGTTGCACAGGAGAGGAATATGGTAACTGCAGTAGGTATGGACACTGATGTGGTAATGTCATTATCTATTACTACCGCACACTCTTTATTATTGCAAGCTAAGCAGTGGCGTCTTTTGCATACTCATGCTTCAAACGCCACAATAAATTACACACTCTCGAGTTTATGTTGCCCGCCAGCCAGGTGTTTAACACAAGCAGGTTACAGACCATCAAGGCTATATAAACCCCAATTTTCCAGCGAACTTCATTCGTGGTATCTTGGTGTTCCGACCAGCTGTGTCTCAGGCTGAAGACTGGAACAGATCGCAATTCCCGAAAAGCTGCATCCTTTCGTTGTTTTTATCTTGTCTTTTTCTGTCGCTTGTCTCTTGTCCACTGTTCACTGTTTTGTCTACTTCATATATTTTTTTTTTTTTCGTTTTGGAAATCTGGTTCTATTTGTGTCTGTCTTTTGTGCCTGGGGTAATGTATTGATATTTGACTGAATTCTACCTTTGGAATTCTTCGTTGTCTAATTACTAAAAAACTGACAGAATTCCTCTGGGTTTATTTTTTTCTCTGTTTTTTTTTTTTGTGTTAGATTTTTTTTTGTTCTTTGTCATTCATTAAACACAAGTTTGATCAGTAAAACATGAAAAACTGTGTATGTCCACAAACCAATCAATTTTAACAAGAGTATTCGTTTGGAAATTAAAAGTGTTAGTACTAAACAATAGTGTCGGTAATCATGTTCACGCGAAATGTCATTTTTCGTTATTTGGAACATTGACACTCATATTTGCCCTAAACCTGGGCAAGAATGCAGGTTTATAACTCGGTACTTGCGTGCTAGGGCGGCACTGTACCGCCGCGCCGAATTCAAGCTCGTTTTGAATAAAAACTGTGCATCCTTAACACTTGCAACAAGAGAATTGATTTTGTTAAGCATGTCGCACTGCTCAACAAATAGTCTTGAATTATTTCAATTTCATGATGGTAGAAAGTTGTGTGCAATTCGAGTGGCTACCCGTGTTAGTTTTAAATCGAAGGTTTCTAACTAGCATTTGTTGTTGGATTGAAGATCTGTGTATCAATATACCAAGTTCTAAGTATTGATATTTTATGTACCTTTATGATATTTTCAGAAAATACGGCTCAATAATTCAATTTTTAAGGGAATATAGTTCCCTTAGTATTAATTTTAGGGGCTTGGTATTGTACATGTGACCGTGTGGTGCCCAAACAACTAGGTCACAGTGTTACTATGATAATGGTAGCGAAGCGAAGCCTACGATGAATACATCATATGATGCTGTCATATCTGTGTTGGTGTTCACGACAGGTTGGGAACAACGGTAATGTGGTATGCAATACAGTTGACTTCAGTCACCTAGGCATACAGAGAAAGTAAAGATAATATGTTGTTAAATGCCTAACTATGTCCCAGTGTCAGTCCTCGGTTTGCAGGTATGTAATACCTGGACCCACATTTTCACTGTCCTTACTTGGTATCGTCAGTCTTTGTCGACCAGGACTTTTACGAACTGTGAAAATGTCATCACGTAATTTTAGATCCAGCATCTAGTCTTAGTAATAGCATAATAATTTTCATACAACATCATATATTCACAAAACAGCCCTTCCTTCATGTGATACGCATATTTTTGTCTTTAGTGACCTTCTATCGCTGTATTGACTAACTATGACTCTTGACTCAACCACATAGCATTATAACTGTAGGAGTAGTGTGGGTGGGAGTACGCAGAAAATGTTATCGAAGATAATTTTGTCTTTTAATGTGCAGGAAAATTAATAATTATCAGATACTGAAAATCCCTGAATTCTTTAAAAAAAATTCAATAGCTAAGTGCGTTGCAGTTATTACTAGAGTTATTAGTTTCATCAGTTAAACTGGAATTTTGTGCAAAATTTTATACTTAGATTTTAAAAATGGCGAACATTTGACGGGGATGATTCCCAACCTCCTTGCAGCCTTGTAAATCCCATAAAAGAGTAATCGCATCTATAATACTAATAATTACTGCAATGGGTTGATATCATAAACTGAGCTGTGGACATACGCCATTACAAGCGAATGTTGCAGTGTTGCAAACTACACAATAAAACAAAAAGCAAAAATAAGTAAAGAGTTAGCAATTGTCAGACAGTTACAGAAAGAATATTGTTGTATCCCGAAAGACCACATTTAAACACAAATACAAATAGAACAGTAACAACACAAATTACTTCCGAAATATAATACAGCTGTTATGTGGATAAAGACAACACTTATACATAACGAATGTGTGTACACACTACATAACGTCCAGTCTAGCTCATTTCCTCTCGATATTTATTATTTTCCCGTTATATATTTTCTAAGTCGCTGCGTTTGAAATTCACCTTCAGTAAATTTTTATTCCTGGTGGTTTATTTATTTAAAAATATTAAATAGCGAGTAAAGGTTTACAGGAAAGGTTATAGAAAAATAATTGAACCAAAAAAGGCTTGGAATGAGAAAATTAATAAAATATTATTTATCATACGAGAATAATGTTGACCTTAATTTTATTTATAAACATTTTCAACGGTCAAATAGTTGCTGTAAAGTTAATTTTCAATGTTGCAATTTAGATTTTTAACTATTCGAGAAATACGTCTTAGCAACCACAAAACGGGAAACATTATACGTGCACAAATACTGCAATTGAATAAAATTAATTAAATTAAAAGTAATGCACATTTAAAGATTCAATCTTGAGACTGCTTTTATGGTCGGAGCCGCTGTTTTGTTTGTTAAATAAGTACCACGATCAATTCCTACCGTCACCCAAGTAAACGAACGAAAATTTTACATTAATTTTAGTAATTTGGAAATAAACTCATTAATAAAAGCACATAAAATGTGGCGTAACTTGTACATTCAGGAGCTGAGTGCAATAATATAAGTCGATCGATCTTTGCTACTCTTTCACGCAACTTCAAAGGTTTTATTCGGATAAGAAGTTAAGATAGATTGGTGAACTTTTGTTTCAAAACTTGGATGTTGTTTTAAGATGAAAGTACTTTCACTGTTTCTTAGTATCCTACTCACAAAAACACTATCTTGAATGAAATTTAAATGTTCAACGACGACTTTCTTAGTACTTAGGAATTTTCCAGAGCTAAACTTTGTTTTGATATAAGTGAGTGCAGTGATTTTATTGTTTAGATCACTTTTCGTTCTAACTTTGGGAATACTTTATTTAAGAGCCATTGGCTTTCTATATCTCCAATAATATTAAATTAAATAACCATTATTTAAACTGTAATAGGATAATACATTACTAAAGGTTCTGGCGTACATGATACATAATTAATGATAGAAAATTAATTGAAATATGTTACTTCTGCTTAACGTACTGTGTAGTTATTAAGGTACAAAAAACTGTACAGATATTCAAGCATCTTTACCACATTTTTTTTAAGTTGGGTTGTGTTTGGTTCTTAACTTTTTCTTAATGAACTAGAAAATACTGCAACCACAAAGGAACCTCCAATTTGGCAGTATTTTTTGTGTATTTATTAAGTCATTGATTTGTAGAAAATTTGCTAAGAGTTAAATTTTTTTAAGTCTACACATATGAGAATGTGTGTACGTATATATGTATATGTTTATATATAAACATAATCACAACGAATTTAAGTTTGTTTTACAGTAACCATCTTCCAAGTTTACACAATGTAGACCAATAATTATATTTACACACAGGACTACGATAATAGTAGCATAAACAATACGAATAAATATGATATTGGAACATTAGCTTTACAGCACTCGTCCCCTTCCGTTGGGTTTTTGTTTACTCACCCCCAACTTCCAGATAAATATTCAAAAGAAAACGCTTTTACGTGTGTAACTTAATTTAATAAAACAAACTCTGAAAGTATCATAATGAAATAATACCTGTTTTAATGACAATGTATGCAGTTTGCTAGGACAATACTCCCACAACCTTTCTAGTCAATAAAATAGTTCGCGTGGTCTTTGAACACGTTTCAACCTTTGTTTGTAAAAGGGCATTCGTAATTCCTTATAGAATGTTCTTGTGTAATACATGCAATAATGCGTCCAAAACTAATATCCCCGAATCACCTGTGTCCGTGTTAATAGTGCGAAAAATAATTTTAATAATGGAGGTGCGTGTTATGTTGCTGCTTGGGTCCTGCAGAAGCTTCATAACTAGGTTCAGTTCCTATGTTTCTCTCTTCGAAAAAACGTTTTTGTTGGGTGGGTGAGTGCTTAGTGAGTGTGTTTCTGACAATTTATGTTAACAACTTTCAGTAATTTTCTACCCTACATTATTGAAATGGGAACGTAAGTCGTCAGTCATGAGTCTCCCTCAAGCTTTGACCATATTTCTGCTTGTGTCCTAGGCGGCGAACCAAAACTAAGAAATTTATCTGGCGAAAGATTGTTTTTTTTTTTTTTTTTTTTGCTAATTTCTGCAATATCCATAATAGCTAAAGACAAATTGTAACTTGGCCATCAGTCGTGTGTTAGTTTGGCACTGAACACTTTACAAAATGTTTGGACTTTCATGCAACTTAGAAAGTCTCAGTAAACTGAAAGCTAACCCCAGTGATTTCCGCGCCTGGTACAAAAATATACGCACGAGACACAACCAAGTGGTGTTTGTATAGAGGCGAAAGAAAAAAATATATAGAAATTACTTTCAGTTTTGAATTAAGTTATGTGTATTTCTACATACTTTACTGAATCTAGCAGTGCACCTCAGGATCTGAGTTATGTGTATTTCTACATACTTTCCTGAATCTAGCAGTGCACCTCAGGATCTGAGTTAGAAGAGTGTTATTCTTCTTGTCCTCAGATATCGTGCATACATTACGAAGCGTTTGTCATGATGAGTTCTCTCGTCGTATGTGGCTCCATATTCAGCCTAAGATTTGAATTTTGTTATCTGGTTGGCGAACACTTTTTGGCTGTTTTATTATTATTGTTTTCTCTTATTAATGCTCCTATTTAATTGCATATATATATATATATATATATATATATATATATAGGTAGTATGTTGTTAAATTATTTGGATGGTATTAAGTGTTAAGAATGTTGAGGTAATTTATTTTGAATGAGTTCAACATGCACACAGTTTGACGATGTCTTCGTGGGTTGAACTGAATTTCTTGGATAATCCTGTGCTCTTCGTGTTAGTACTTCTCCCCAACTGGTCTAATTAGAAGCTCGTGGACCTGAAAAATAATTATTAAATTTGTAACTCTTAGGTAACTATTTCAGTTTTTTTATCAAAACTATTTTAAAACATAATAATTTCGCATATCAAATTTGTAAATATTTACGTAATGTTTACAAGTGAAAAATTATATAATAGATGACACTTTTTGTAACGTGCACATAGTTACTGTAACGCGTCCGTACAGTTTGTTGGTACATGTGCGTTGTTCAAGTAACACCGTATAACTTTTTGTAAATTGTTATGCAACTGCTACGCCAGCCTTGTTAAGTTTCAGTAAGAACCAGTTCAATGTGTACACTTTAAATACCAAGGTCAAACGTAAAACAGGCATGTGTTAATTTCCTGCTTGCGCTCCTGTAAGAATTAGAGATAGTCTGTGTACAATTTTATAGGCAGGAGTGCATTCACAAAATTGTCACTTAACCAAGAATGATATATAACCCCAAAAAGTACGTCAGGAAAGTGCAAGTATAGTATTATTAAGACATTTAATTCAGTACAGGAGGGTTCAGTAATGTCACTACAGCACTTCAGAAACGTGTACAGACAGTACAGTACGCATTTTAAAATTACTGTTTCAACCTTTAGAAACCCTTCATGTTATAATTCGATTCTTTAAAAAATCGCAAAATTACAGGGAAAAGGTTGCAAGTCAGCAATTTTTTAAAATTCAAGAAGTCGTTCACTGTGAATTTTCTAATATCAGGATACATAGCTAATTGCATTATATATGTCATTCACTGTGAATTTACTAATATCAGGATACGTAGCCAATTACATTATATGTGTCGTTCACTGTGAATTTTCAAATATCAGGATACGTAGCCAACGGCATTATGTGTTTTGTGAATGACTTCGTTTAAATAAGTCAACTGGTTTTCATTCTTTGCATTGCAGCGCAACATGTAAATTTTGACTTTGACGAACTGTTATAAGAAAACTATGCGAACTATAATCGTTTCGTAAGAGGAAATTGTATTTAAAGAGTCGTCTATAAAACTAATACTACTAAGTATGAATATAAAATTGGATATTGAACACACTTGAACAACCTTAATCCTTGCAAATCATGAAATAAATGTTGTATAAGGACCGACTTCGAAAATACTTGTAGCTTGGGAGAAGGAGGGGAGGATAATATCGACGAGGTAGTGACCTACCTGCACCCTTGGTGGCGTCCCCAACACGTACAGCACAGCCTCAGCTATGTCGATAGGCAGAAGCATGGGGTTTGCCTCCACGAAGCCTTCCTCCAGGTTCCCACCTGGCTTCGTCAGCAGAGGTGTTTCAACGAAGCCGGGGCTAATGCTCTGCAACAATACCGCATCACACATACTCCTCTACAATATCGTTGAATCCGTTTATTACTTGATACAATTAATGGTGCCGTGTACTAGGATCATAAAGAGGCATGCAAACCTTAAACAATCCTGATTTTATTTGGAAAGCATTCCATGTGCCGTCACGCGGTTAGGCTACGAAAGGCATGTAAGAACCCTTACACAGGCCTATTTATTTGTCATACACTACTTTCGTTTCTAACAAGGGTTTTTTTTTTAAGTGCAAAAATGGTGACATTGGGACTTTTCACAACGATATTTATGTAACAGTATTCATTTTCAGGAGCAAACCTCTAGAACCTTTCATAGCGTACGATGAAAAGACAGTGTTTTCGCTGAAGTCATATAGTAAAAACGGTTCGACGGAAACTTAGCACTCTATATCAGCGCTTGGTTCGTTATGGCGATGCGGTATTTGATACGCGCTTCAAGGTCGACCATATATCTCAATCACTCCAGAGCCTCTAACGCGCAGGTAGGCGACACCCTTAAACTGAATAAAAAACCACTTATGTTTTATTTTTAGGCATATTTATATTGGTGAAACGCAAGTGTATTTTATTTCATACTCAAGTAATTACCGTTTTAGTATCGATTTTCTCGTTAGCATAATCGATTTGTGAATAACCTAAAAACCCATGTTAGGCGAAAATTTTCATGTCACTGCTAAAAATTAAGGCACTCCGCCCTGACTCAACCTGCATAATAAAAACATTTACTTAAGATGAGGCTAATTATACCGCTATGTTGCCACATTGTGTGTGTAAAACGTCATCGTACAACATTTTGCCATTGACGTTTTCGTCTCCAATTTAGTCCAGGATTCACGCGGTGTGCTTATAATGTGGCAGTTTCTGGACATCCTGTACATATATTATATATACTTATGTAAACAATGACTATAAGAGAGGAAATATTGGGGGAAAAATCCTTGTCTCACGATGACCAAAATACTGTTGATTTACAGACACTGTAACAATAATCCCAAAATAGGTTCCTCAGAAAAAATCAATAAATATCACAGATCATTTTGCCGGAGTTTGTTCCAGCACGTCTACGCCTAGGGCAAGGAAATAAACTAACTCGAAGCCAACTTCAAATATTACATTGACGCATACCATTCCTAATGCCAGTTAAAATATCAATGTTAGTTATGGCAAATTAAAATATTGTTTATTTGTACCTGTACCTGTAGTATACGTCAAGAATATATTAACCACCTACTTCCAAGTTAGCTTCAAAGATGAAAATACCATATGCAAGCAGCTTGACGTACAACGAATGCTACTACTATTGCTCTGCCGCGAACATTCTTTTTTACTGCAAGTTAAAGTACGAAACACAAGAATGTTCTTATGGTGGTTACTCCTTAATTTACTTTCATTCTAGACCAACTTGAAACACATGTATTCCCCTACTCTATACTGTCAGGAATATTCGGCCAAAGGACAGTACAAGATTGTTCACGTGGTGATTATTCCTTGATTTAAATTCCTCCTAGATCAACTCGAGTGAGTGAAGAGGTTTTGGTCAGCTCTTAACACCGAGGTATTTAGCTATGGTGAGGGGATATACGATGTGAGTATGGAGCAGCGCCGGAATGATTAGGCGAGGGAAACAAGAGATCCCCGAGAAAACCCGCCGACCAGCGGCATCGTCCGGCACGATTCCTACATGCGAAAATCCTGGGATCGACCCCGCCGGGACAGACAAACGCGAAACACATGTACTAATCTATCAGTAATACGCAGCCAAAGGACAGCACTAGTTTCTTCACCAAGCTGAACTTGGCACAGTATCAGTCGGGAGAGTATCGTCGCAATTAAGTAATAAAACAGCCCAATATTTAACTATTAGAAAATACCGGTAGAAAATATGACGCTGGTTTTCTACAGTGACTCAGTGAAGTATATAAGTTTTAAAACGCTCGCATAACTGATGAAGTTAATCGGGTTATAACTTTATTTTCCAGAAAATAGGGAAGGATAGTGACGATGTCATTTCGAAATTATATTATCTTTCGTTACCGTTTAACAATATGTGCTTTTACATGATAAAAATATTATAGAATGAAACCCTAGTGTAAGTTACTTATGGGAAACGACTTACTTTGTTTGGACGAGGGTAATGGAAAAAACTACCAAACAATGCTAACATATTGGAAAACATGTACAGAAAAGAAACACCCGTGTTACAAACATGATATACGTTAACCGTGCACACTTAATGCGCCAAGCTCATGTGACGACTAACCTGGACAAGCATTGGTTAGTGCCCAAATAACGGGATGAATCACTTCATGAGGAACGGAAGAGTGATATAGTCTTTTAGAGCTCAGTATATTCTCGGCATGAGATCTGTTTGGCTTACAACTTTCTACACAAAAAAATCACACCATCAATGTGTGCACCACCATAGGTACATGCAGCAGTATTATTTGGTTTTATATTACCTTTTAGGAAATTGCAATGTTTTATCCACTCCTGTTTTAGTTCAATGTTATGCAATAGTTTTTCACATTGCATGATTTGTTTGTTTATTTATTATGTGGTGTAGTAAGTTATTATGTATTTCTCTTTTTCTTACTGAACTATTTCAACAAGTTACTGTTTCCATTTTTCTGGAAAAACTATATTTTTCAGCTAAATGTTATAACGTCACATTTTCTTATATGATAGAATCATAATTTCGCTAAAATAACTGTTATTAAATATGATTTTAATTAGCAAGAGACAGTGGTTTTTAAAGTTGGGTCATATACGTTATTTCATCTATTGCCATCAAGAGTCGGCAACCTGAGTTAACGTGCATGTACGCACCAAATTTTTAGTTCAACATTACTATTCGACATCAAAGACATCTTAAAACATTTCATAAAACTAGATAATACTGTCATTAACGATGTCAGTCAAGGGAACACCTACCATGCACTGAGCTTGTCTGGCTGTGTTCTGTTTTCCGATACACAGTTTTATATGTGTGATATATCTAGTTTTTGAAGATCGGCATGAAAAACAGTTTTAAATATTAAAAACAGCCTATATAGGCATACTGTATTATACTTCAAGTGAGCTGCAGCGTCCCAGCTCATAGCCACACTGGTAAAATTGGCTCAACTGCATGGCTGTTATTTTCACGTGATGCTGCATAAATCGCGTAATTATCCCCACCTGGCTAGTGTTTATCTATCCTACGGACACTCCTGGCTATAGTGACGGTGGAGATTTACATCAAGCATTACAGTTAGCTAACTCTGGTCACAAGATTGTTTCGCAAACAAGGTCTACCAATTTAAATAGTATAAATTCTCTCTGATTTATTGCTGCCATTAGAAGTGTGAAGAACTCTCTGGATTGGGTCGCGTTTGCTACAAATAGGACAGGTGTTGTATGGACTGTCAGTAATTTTTTGGTCATTGTAGCTGGTGTATGGGAATATCCCGGATCAGTAAGGTAGCGAGTAACGGTGCAACACAGGGGCGGATCGATACGGCAGAGAGAAGCTACGAGGGAGCAGCGGAGTGGTCGATAAGGAACGAGTTCCAATCGGCGTGAAGAGTGCGACGTTGGGAGTGTTGGGGAGAGCGTGAAGTGAAGAGAATGCTAGACTTGAGTAAAATAGCGAGTACTTAATTGTTAGAGAGTGGCGTAGTCTGAAACCTTCAAGTGAAAAACGCATCTCCGCCTGTTTGTTCTGTGAATAACTGAAAGAAAATTGTGAATGCTTAGTATGAATATTGAGCTAAAAATACCAAACTGTAAAAAAAAAAAAAAAAAAAAAAAAAAAAAAAAAAAAAAAAAAAAAAAAAAAAAA
>PNEQ01121355.1:0-33972 GCA_003012365.1 Medauroidea extradentata | reverse complement strand
TCTTCTTGTTCAGTTATTTATACGCGCTCCACACTTCAGTAAACATGTATCCGTAGTAATGCCCACACAGTTTCAATGTAAACTCTTTTTCAAATTAAAATAAATCACCAAGAGCAGCCATTTTGTAAATCGTATTCATTTGTCCGATTTTTATTTTATTTACACTACGTACAAACCAACTTCCTTCAATTCTAGGTCATGATTCTCGCCGGAATCAACAGCCTGCGCAATATACGAGGCATTATCGATTGTCAACACGTGCCTCGTTTCACAGCAAATCGCATTCAGCTTCCCCGGAGCACCGCTGCACATCCGCTCGTTATCCCTCGTGCTACATGAGGCATTTCTTCTGATGGCGTCGCACCGGAAGGATGCAGCACTGTAAGGCTTTTTCTTCCCACGCATGTAGTCGTGGGCGAGGTGTGAGAGCCGACAGTCGCTACCACCTCGTTAGCGAGTATTTGTACAACGGACAGGAGACCGCGCTGCCGGCCACAATGGTCCGCCCACGCCTGTCGAACAAGTGCCATCGTCTCGCCGGATAACAAGGCGACTGCCAAGTAAATATCGCGTGTGGATACATCATCACGTGAGAGACACGCGTTCCGAGAGCCACATCCAATCGTCAGAATCGCCGCGATGCATCGTTACCATCTAGCATTGGAGATCGATATCTGTGCATCATTCATAGGCTATTGCCATCACACTGAGAGTAACTGCCAGCAAGAAAACATGCGTAACAGTTTGAAATCGGATTCCAAGGTACCAGGGGGCCTTGGTGGCCAAATGGTCAGACAATTCGCCTCACCAACAAAGCGATCTGGGTTCGGTTCCTGGCGGGTTTGGACCCCGGATTTTCACACGTGGGAATCGTGCCGGATGATATCGTTGGTCGGCGGGTTTTCTCAGGGATCTGCCGTTTCCTTCGCCCCTTCATTCCGGTACGGCTTCATACCTGCCTCACGTCATCCCACACCAGCGCTGAAGACCTTGATGTTAAGCGCTGACCAAAAATCTCTTACTCACTCTCTCACAGAGTCCTGACTTTTAGGGTTGTTTGAGACATTAAATTTATTTTTAGCTTTTTCTTGGTAACGTTGCGTGGAAAGGGTGTTGAAGTTTCAATTTGTAGCTAGCATTTTTATAATTCATCAAACTTTACACATTTCTGAAAAATATTTCACTGTACACTTATCCTTAACATAGTTTATTCTTAGTGACACTGGAAAATCGCGGGAATAGTTCACTGTTTGCTAGGTTCCAACATGATGTATATAACACTGAATGTTTTGTATCTATATTGGCTATGGTTTATTTGAAACTTTGTTTCACTCTTCTACAGACCCAGTTAGAACTGTACAGCTTGAACATACAGCGTGTTTGATTCGCCAGAAAGCTGTTCACACGTGTCACGGTTAATATACTATAGTTTATTGGAGACTATGCTAAACATTTTCGCGATTTTCCAGTGTCTCTGTTTAATCTATATTGCTAGTATTTAATTTGGCATGAAAGGTTTTCAGGATCGGAAAATTCAGATCCATTTGAATTTCATAAGTATTTGATTATAGTTTGTACAGTTGCAAAAATTACTTTTTTTATGTCTTTACTTTTAAGTAACTAACTTCTGTGGTAACTGTACAATTATCACGTACTTGCACTTAATTAGCATCAAAACCAAATACTTTTAGAATTCACTGAACATGTTTTACGTTTTCGTTGTAAGGGGCTGTTATGATTAACAACTGAACTTCTTTGGGTGTGCAGATAAATTTCTTTATGAAGCAAGTAAATTAGATCATCTCTAATTTCCACTTCGTATTATAAAGATAATTAATAGGAACTATTTGAAAATATTTCAACGTTAGTAATATTTAATGAAGAGCAAAAACAAAGCAAATCTAAAAAAATTCATTTTTTAAAAACTAATATGTTAAGTCTGAAAAATTTTTTAATGAGACATAATACTATAAATTAAATTATTTTAGGAAACGTAACCAAAAAGGAACCAATTTACTAACGAACGAACACGTATATAAAAATTATTATAGTTATTTCATTGAAAAAACAATTCTACAAAAATTTTACAAGAAAATTACGACGAAATCTTAAAGACTGTTACGCACCAAAATTTTTGTAACTGTACCAAACGCTGTCCAACTCTTACACGTTATACTAATAATTATTTCCCACAAGCAAAATACTTTTCGTTCCCATAGTTTTCTTACAAGCGCATGTCAAAGAAGCATTGTTACGGTTTTTCGCTACTTAAGTAAAAACTATTCAAACGATACGAATGAAATAATTTAGAGTGAAAGGAAATGCATTAAGCTACATAATGACACCTTTGTAATTTCACGTAAAGTAGTTTGTATTATAAAATCCCTGTATGTACGAACATTTTTACATATGTTTGAGCACCTATATTGAACAAAAAAATTAACTTTTACGTGAAATAATGTATCATTTTGGGGCTTAATACATTTACTTTCACTTTAAATTATTTCGTTTATATCTTTTGAACAGTTTTTACTTTGGGTAAGTACCAAAAACGTAAAAACACTTCTTTGACATGCGCTTGTAAGATAACTATGGGAATGAAAAGTAATTTATTTGTGGGAAATTACAGTTAGTAAAACGTGTAAGAGTTGGACATTGTTTGGTCCTGTTACAAAATTACGAATTTTTCGGTGCAGATCGCCCTTTAAATGAGAAGCAATAATAAATCACGTAGTTAATCAAATGGGCAATCTGAACACAAGTTGCTGGCCTTATACTTAGGTACACCATTTGACGATATCCTCAACAAAACATATATTATAACCATCCTCATAAAAGATCCTTTAGTAAATGGCGGATTCATTCCCATATTTAGTTTATTACTATTACTCCCATATACTCGTTCGCAATGTATAAACAAGTATAGAAATAACACCCTTCAGGCTACAGTATTGCTTCAAGCACATCATACGAGGGTTATAAAAATGTTAACACAGGAAGTAGGACGAATTTATTGAACTGAGAAGCAAAATAAAATACCATCACATTGCTCCAGTCTTTATTACAGACGAGCAATGCGCCCGCGGCTTTGCTCGCGTTTGTTACGGGTTGCAGATTAAATTTGCTTTAATTGAATAATCTGCCTGTACACCAGACAGGTAGTTCAGTCATCAAGTGTTAGAATGGCCAAGCTGCTAGTTGAATTAACTCTGCTGCAGGATAAGTAGCTATAGCTGTATACGTGAAACGCGCCTGGAGACGTTGTGGGGTACTTACAGATTGTTAAATGTAAGAGGGTAATCGAATGAAATACGTAGTTTACGTGGTAAGAAGACATATCTACCCCGAGCGTAGCCATTGGTGAAGGTGTTCTCAGTAACATACTTGTTTTTCAAAACAGTCACTTGATGTTAAATGCCATTAGGCAGTTTTAGCAGGATAATGTTTGCAGAGATATAAATGTATTTGATGCCCCAACCTTGAGGTTAGTGAGATGGTATATGTGGGCTGATGCTGTCGAAGAACTTTAGTAACTAGTGGACTGCGTAATCCATTTTACCACTTTTGACTGACCTCATCCAAATTGCACTAATTTAATCTGCCTTGCAGTTTTTGCATATCAGAATTGCACATTTGCAGAGACTTTAACGGAATTTGAACCAAGTAAATCCGGAACAATGGACCGGACTTACAAACAGGTGCGCCACATAATGTAGAAATTATTAATGAAAATTAATTTAAAAGTAAAACACGAATTTCACATGCTCATAACGGTTGTACAACACGTCGCGCTAGAACTGTGGAACGAAACTTCTGTATAATGGTCTTACTCGCTTTTCGGATCGTCAGCCTTGAAAGTTTACGAACTAAGTTTCTTCACAATAATTAAGTTACCTTATAAAATAAACTTTTCATTACTTTTTTTAGGTACTTAAATAAGCATCATTCCGACGCGAACAACACACAGATTCATTAAACCATTTGCGGCAACGTACCTAATCATTATCCTTGAAGAAAAATTAACTGAGAACCTTAACAGCTTCGATATTATTCAAGGATTTATCTAAAACACATTTAAGGTCTTTTCACCTCCTAAAGGACTGAATTTCAAAGAAAAAACCTGAATCACATTTTAGACTACTTTACTGGTGTTTCTTTTACGTGAAAAACACAATATCCCACTGCTTCCAAGATATATCGTTGGTTAATTTAAAAAATATTGATCAATTTTCACCCTTTACACCACCTTAGGCAGGGAGTCCCGAAAATTAGCGAAAAATTACTTTCCATATAATTGAGTAAGCATCACTCTGTGACAAAAACCACGTCAGTATGTAAAATATCATTGGGGTCGGTATATATATATATATATATATATATATATATATATATATATATATATATATATATATATATATATATATATATATATTTTTTTTTTTTTTTTGTGAATCGAAAACACACTTCACCCTTCCTTGCTTCTTTGGGACCGAATTCGGAAAATATATTTAAAGGATATTTGTAAATTTACATAAGCATCAATCAAAAACAAAGAGTACTTCGGCGTCTCTATTGGTTCGATAGATACGAAGGAATATTTGAAAACACATTTCACGTATTTTCACCCCTTTAGTTATCAAATTACTATACGTCTTGGAGTCATGTATTAGTCATTTGTATATGTATTCAATTGTAGTTTAAAGTCACGGCGATAGCTAATTGTGTTCCAACTATGTAGACGATTCATAAAAACATATTTTCCCCCTTTTTACTACTTGGTGTCAAATTTCTCAAAAATATCCCGAAGAGTATGATATATATCGATAGTTAATCGGAAACACGTTTAAGCGCTTTTCACCCCAATGAATGTCGAATTTCGAATAATCCTAAAATTTTTTAACATTCATTTTTAAGCGTGTTACATTGAAGTAACAATTTAGTAGATAGGCCATCAGGTTCGAGCTCTATCGACGTTTCATCGAAAACACATTTCACCCCTTTTCATCCCCTTAGAGGTTAAATTTCGAAAATTCCCTTATTTGTGCTCTCCTACAACCTGAGGGGAACAAAAGCCAAAAAATTTCACCATTCTAGATCCAGTGGTTTGGGCTGCAGTTTGCCATGTCAGTCAGTCAGTGTTCTCTTTTATACGCAGAGATGAGGTTCTGAACATTACTACAAGCTTGGAGAATGGACTAAGCAAAAGAAAGCAGGTTGACCCTGGCAGAACCATTCAGGCGTGGAAACCCGCCAGTATCACAGGGAGTTACGTCGGGGTAATACTGAGGACGTGTTGTGGATGAATATACGTTACACTGCCACGAAACACAGAGTTGCCATCCGCGTATTCTCGCGACATCCCGGCCACAGGGGTGATGTAAGCCTCGCCGACATCACGTATTATGGCTCGAGCCACGTGAAGTTTGATACACGACCGCTGTCCTACTTCTGTCTTGTCCACGGGAGGTAGCTACACTACTATATACAACCACGTACATACCAACAAGCAGCTCTTGCTTCACCGACCCCTTGTGACACTTCACGCAACGACATACTGCAAAAATATTGTTTAATTACCATACCGATATATGGGACTGTTAAGAAAGTAGGTTAGGTAACATTATTTCACATACAACAATGGTACCTTTCTTATAACATGTTTGAGCAAATACTCAAATGTGAACTAATGTGAACTTTCTTGTATAGTAACAGTGCTCAACGATTGCTCTCTTTAAAAGCTGAAGTATCGTTAAAGGAGGCTTGCAGCAAAATGTTTTAATTGTGTTAATAATGTTTATACTTGCAAGAGATTTTGTTGTTTGTTTTATAGACACATGTTGTAGCGATATTTTAGTGTAATGAAAATTTTCTTGATTTCAAAGTATTTCTACAGTTTCATGTCAAACCCGAAATTTGCATTAAACGGTTTTATACAAGAAACGAAAACTAAATGACATATAGAAATTAAATAATTCTCACTGAAGTATAGAAAAGTGAACTGCGTTCAGACACGAATAAAAATCAGCCCTGAATATTTTTTTGTGTGATTGAGGAATTATTGAATTTAAAATAAAATATTTTCTATTTTATGTAATTTTTTTAAATTGCAAATAATTTTAAGGTAGGGTTTTTATACATGTCTAGACGTAGACCATGTTACTTCCTTTCAGTGTGAATTGTTTCATTTCTTTAAATCAATTGGTTCGTTTCTTGTAAAAAAAAAACAATTTTTTTAGTAATTTTTTCTTTGACATGCCATAATACAAAAACTATGAAATCTAGAAAAATTTTATTACTGTAAAAAATAGGCACAATGTGTGTGTACGAAACAAACAATATCTCGTAAAAATACAACAATTATTACAATAAAGAAAATGTTGCGTGAACTCCACCCATGTGTCATATGTAGTGTATTGATTAATAAATTCAGTATTATTTAGGAAGTTTTTTTACAGTGCGCGACTTCCAATTGTTATGAGCAATACGGTACTAAAAACTTCCTTTACACAGTAAGAAGTATAATCTGATAAAAAATCGTCTACAATTATATTCTGGTACATCTGTCATGGAAAATGTTATAACGCTACTTATGAAGAGATCGTCCAGATTCTTATTAAAATATGAATACGCAAAAATTATTTTACAATAACAAGAAATTTTCTTTGTTTAGTAGATACTCCATTAACTTAATACTTTTACCGTTCTGCACATAAAAGCGTTGTTCCTTATAACTGTTAATCACCACAGTTAAATATATTCATAAAATTTTTACAACGAAAAAATTTATTTTATTTATTGATATGTATTTATTGTTTTGCCATTAGAAAGTTTTAATTAGTGTTCTATAATTTCTTATGTAAAACTTCGTTATTTGAAGCAAATTTTAATACTAGGAATTAGGGTAAAATACAATCAAACGAAAAAATTGCACCAGCTGAAATAAATAATGCAATATTTATAAACAGGTATACATAAATTGTTAGTGCAAACAAATATGCAAGTAATGATAATGAAAGTAATGACGGAAGGTAAAAAACATTGATATGGAAGGTGGTCATTTAATCATGACTATTCAGACAATTCAGTGATAATATTACAGTGAGAAGTGTGTGTTTGTGTGTGTATGTATGTATATATAGTGTATAAATATGAAATGTAATATATGTTACAGTTTTAAGTTAACAGTGAAAGTAAAATGAATTTGCTTACGAATCACGTCGTAGATACAGGACATATTTGGAAGTTACCTGTACATTTACAGTATGTAGTCTATCATAAAAGCTTAGAAATATGAAGAGAAATTGTACTTTCCGCAGTCATAGTGATAACCACGGTCGTTGAAGAACAGGTCTGGACACTCGCCTATCTAACAATGTATTCTGCTTGACCCCCTTGTTGTTTGGCTGTAGTTCGTCAAGTTACCGAGAATGTCATACTTTTTGGCGCTGTTTTCCGGGCGGTCGGACTCAAACTCCGTCCACTCTTTTATATTGTTAAATTTATAAAGTAAATAAAGATTGCTGGAGCTCTTTCTTAAATTTGTGAGCGAAGAAAGTATTTCATAAATTGATAAAAAATACGTTTTGATAAATTGTTTATCTTAGCGGAAAGGAAGTGGGCGGAGTTTAGTCCGACCGCCCTAACATCAGCGCCAATAAAAGATAATATTCTCGATAACTTGATGAACTACAGCCAAACAACAAGGGGGTCAAATATCCAGGCGAGTGTCCAGACCTGTTCTTCTACGACCGTGGTGATAACACAGCTTGCGATACTGAGAAACGGGTGGATAAATTTCAACCATGTAAGAGCAGTGAAAAAGTGCGTTAACAGCTGCTGCTTTATGAACCAGCTACGTCCCTGTATGCGAGCGAGATACACGGAGCCTAGCGGGTTGAGGTCGTCACATTGCGGTCGTCGTAGCCAAGGCGTCGTAAGACAGGCGTCATCGCCCACCGTCGGTCGTTACGGCGCCTCTGTTGTCGCGCTGACATTTCATATTAGGCGCGGTTGGCCGCCCAGGAAGCAAGGGGAGGCGCAGATTCCGACCGTGTCGTCGCCATCTTGACGACTCATCCAGCTCTGCTACAAAGCACAAACTCGCGCAGTAAAAGACGCCTTAAAGCCGACTGTAGATTGTTTCCTCACCCCGCCTGACATAGACTTATGAGGAATTCGCAATAGAGCTTCGCGACCGACGACGATGGACGTCGGGTGGTAGGAAAGCCAGTTCACAATAGAGCGACAAAATATAGCTGGCGATCGTCCATCCAGTTTAGTTCAGTGGTAAATAAGTTTAAGGCTGTGCTCTTTAGTTTCTACTGGTTTTGAGATAATTTTTTTTTTAATCTTAAGGCCCTGCTCTTTAGTTTTGCAGTGGTTGCGAAGAAAAAAATTACGCCAATTAATAAATATATCAATAATTCATTCTGGCAGTTTTAACACTTGTAAATTATCGTTTGTACATGCATTTTTTCTGTTACAGTACACCAAACGGATTTTATATTTTTGCCCCTGAAATATTGCGTATTTTGATGTCAAAATAAGCCAAAATAAAGCAAAATATTTCTTTGCTAGCAAACGGTACATTATTTTAAAAAACGCTCTGGCGAAATTATGTATCGTATAACTGTACACAGCCTCTAAATTTTTCAAAGCATTTGGTTAAAAAATATTGGAGTTATTTGCAATTGTTTGAAATAAATGAAAGATCATTGCCTTAAACAAGAGTAGATGTCAACAATTTGTCTGACAATTTTATTTAAAGTGGATTTTTGCCGTGGTAGCTCATTTTTCCAAGGCAATAAATTTTACTATTTCGACTAAAAAGTCGATTAACCAGAATTTCGTTAATTTCATAGTTAGCTAAAACCATAGTATTTACTGCCTTGGGAAAATCAGCAAACATGGAGAAGACGATTTGAAACAAAACTGCGTGACTGAGCTTTGATATCTGCTCTCGTATAGGCATAAACAATTAATAACGCTAAAATGTAGAAGCACAAGAGCATAGCTTGAATGTGTAGTAGATAAATAAATGCTGAAAACATAAATTTATTTCTACGTTTTTTTCGAAGCCAATATGGATAAAATACTCAATGACAATCCTAGAAAATGGTATTTGTCAACTTTATGAGTATATATTTATCCAGAATTACTAATTCGTTACGCGTGATCTATTGCGCCGCAGTTAAATGCACGAGGTTCCGGCGTCAGAGATTCTGCCTCAGAAGTTCGTAACACTGGAAACAATTTTGTTTAAAACGTTGGCAAAAACTAATGTCTAGGATTGGTATTGTTTAATTTTTGCAAAATTACCTTCAAGAAACCTACAGTTACAGAATGCTTTTAGCGTTGAATTATGTACCACACCCTCTTAGGATGTTCGAGTGCGATAAAATCATAATTTTATATTTATGTGAAATAGTGTTACTTTTGTAGACGATACTTATGAGTACAGTTTCCTCTTACGAAACAATTTTAACTCGCTTAGTTTTCTCGTAACTGTGCGTCAAATTCTAAATTGGTATGTTCTGTTGCCATGCACATAGTAAAAACCAATTGACTTACGCAAGCAAAATGATTCACAGTGAAATAATATGCTACGGGATACGTAATAAAACATTTAGAAAAAAACCGTGAACTACTCTTGTATGAAAAACATTTCTAAATTTTCAACTTTTTTTCCTATGCTTTTGCGATTTTTAAAAAAAATTGAAAATGTTACGTTATGGTCTGTTAAGTACTTAGCTCATGGGATGTAATATCACAGTAAATTATTTAATTCAAGTAGGTCAGTTGGTTCTCACTAGTTGCATGGCAGCAGAACAAGCAAATTTTTACTTTGTCGCACCGTTATGAGAAAACTATGAAAGTTAAAAATATTTAATAAGTAGAGACATAAACTTTTCGCCTCACTTTGTGTCAGTGACTTGTGCGCACGTCTGCAGACTTGCTTCACGGTCAGAGATTGGATGTTTTGACATTCGTGTGTCGTGGGGTTTTACACGCAAATCACAGACGTGTGGTGTTACAGTAACCTTATTGTGATTGGTACAGTCAAATGAGAAACGTCACAGTTCAAAGGCACGCTGCCAATATATATGAAGCAGAACTGCAGACGTGCACAAAAGGCACTGGAACAAAGTGGGGCAAAATTCTTTTCGCGAAAAGTTCATGTCTCTAAGATGAAACTGTACTTACAAGTATCGTCAACAAAACTAACAATATTTCACAAAGATATAAAATTATGATTTTGTCACGCTTGAACCCCTTCAAATTACACTATTCCCCTGATTTACAAATTCTTTGTTTTAAAGCCGTAATATTTGTTTTACAATATAAATTTAAAATGTCTGTTTGAAGAACAAGTTTAATGTACCGTAAACCGGGGTTACTTTGACCTAGCGGGGTAACTTTGACAACTCAAAATTTTGGTTTTAATGTTATTTAATGACGAAAGTTTCAAGCATTAGCTATAAGAATAAAAGGAATTATTTAAAATACTCGGCTCAGATTATCTGTTTATTTACCAGAAAATCCAAAAACTAATATGTTAAATTGTCAAAGTAACCCCGAAAATGGTCAAAGTAACCCTGGTTTACGGTACGTGTTCTTTAACAAATCTCCACTTAATTTTGCATTACTTGATAAATGTAATCTATAAATAGTGATAGTAAAACATTATTATCCATTTATTCATAACTGTTTTCCAATTGCATTTAACGCATAAAACAAATTTAGGGCAGAAATGTTAAAGATCACGTACATTAAATTGGTTCTTCAAACAAACATTTTTATTTATTTTATAAAACAAATATTACGTCTTTAAAACAAATAATTTGTAGGCCTACATCAGGTGTATAGTGGAGTCTTATGTGCCGGAGAATAGTGACGAAATGTAGACCTACGAAAAATATCTGTCGTAAAACTTAATTATTTGAGTATTATAAAAAAATTACTCCGAAATAAATACCGACACGAAGCTATTAACAGTATGTCTGAAAGCGGCGATTTAAGTATTTATACCGACTTATCAAATTTCACGGAACAAATACATTTGAATGATAGTTATTTGAGGACGTAGGTATATTCAATATTCGCGAATTTTCTGTCCAAGTATGTTGGTTTTATTACTCACAAAACTTTATTTCTTCTTCTTCACCCTAGCGCCCGTCGCCGCGTCGCGAAGCTCTATTGTGAATTCCGCTTTAATACTCGTGATATACACTCACACTCCCTGTAATCCCACGCAACGAGGGCGCGTGGACTAACTTCTTGTCGTTCCAAACAGCTGCTTTAGACAGGTTCACATCGATTCCTGGCTACTACGAGGTTCATATGAACAGTTCGGTGTCGTGGTAAGACCACTAGCTTCCCACCACTGCTATTAGGGTTCCATTCCGGGCAGGGTGTAACACATTTTCGCATGTAGTAAACACAGCGAACGTAATTACTGTTGGCCAGCGGGTTTCTCGGGCAGTTTCCGTTTCCACCAAACTCGCTCCCTATCACTATTTATTTTATTTGTTTATATACGCGCAAAATGCAGCATCAAGACCGGTTTACAATTTTCTGTGTCTAACATATCCTTATTGTCATTTGCACAAACAAATGAGAAAAAAGGATAACATAATTCAATAGGTAAAGCAATACAATAGATAACACAATACATGATATAATGATACAAATAATGAACCACGAAACACGGCGTAAATTTCAGTGACTAATGTACAGTCATTGTTACATTGGTTAATTTAGGACGATGCATAAGCTACACGTGCTGGTCAAAAGCGTTAATCAAGATGTTTTCAGTTTCACTCAGAACAATCTTATGTTCATTTTT
Source organism: Medauroidea extradentata (assembly GCA_003012365.1). Taxonomy (NCBI): domain Eukaryota; kingdom Metazoa; phylum Arthropoda; class Insecta; order Phasmatodea; family Phasmatidae; genus Medauroidea; species Medauroidea extradentata. The sequence goes on along the minus strand of PNEQ01121355.1, from coordinate 22,127 downwards.
TCTTCGGTTTGTTATACAGCAAATGATCAATTCCTGGCTTAAATATGTACGGTATATTTCAATATGTATGAACACATATTGGGACGAAGAAACTTTCTTTTTCCATTTTAAACCATCCACTTGAAAGTAACTTCTAATTAAAAAGTAGTATTATTTTATTAAAATTTTATTTCACATTCCAGTTACCAAAACAGGTACTAAAAGAAAATACAGCCATTTCTAGCGGTCAGTTTGGTTTTCTGACTAAAGATGTAACAATTTGTAGTCTTGAACATGTGGCGCTGTCAGTGTTAAGTGTTCTATGTTCTCTCTTTTTCAAAGATAATTTTATGCTTATATTTAGTAGTCAGTGTAGTGTTAATTTTAAGATGTATACTTAAGTGTAGTGACACATTTAATTAGTTTAAAATTTATGTGTCTGAACATAGTGAAAGAATGGCACGCATTGTCTATACAATTGTTTACTAAGGAGTTGGTTTTATGCGTTTTGTACGAGATTCTTACATGATGTATAAAAAAACTTGCTAAATATGTACATTACAAAAATAATAATTTCTCAACTATATCTAGGAAATAAATTACGAATTTTAATAAATTGCAAAATAATTATGAACTTAAACACAGTTTCCTTTCAATGAAGCCTTGCTCCCTGTAAAAAACTAGACATATTGTAGTTTGATTGACTAAAAGTGACCATTTAAGAGAGACTTCAAAAATCACTTTATACTTCCGGGTATTAGAAATAATGCCTTTAACATTGTAAGGTAAGGCCCGCAGTTTAGTTGAAGATTACAACCAAAATAAAAAATGTAAGTTAGCTGAAATATGTTATCACGATATTTATTGGCAAAGCTTACATACTTTTTAAGTGGTATTAAACATTTAAGCTTCATTAAATAACAAAATTTAACAAATAATTGTATGCTGGTTTATAAATTCTTCTCCAGCGTACATAATTTTGAAACCATGCCCTCTTTAGTCAATGTAATAATTTCCGTTAAGTGACATTTGTTTAAGGAGTAGGTGGATGATATGGCCGTTTTACCAAATACCATCCGTTTCATTTACATCGACGTAACGTAAAAGATAATTACAGTTTTTCGCTTGTTAATTGTCACAAAATATACATGTTTTTCCAAAATAATAAAGTATCACGCAAATGTTTTAGAAGAGCAGCATACACCTTCGCAAGAATAGAAAATATCTAATATACTGCACAAAGGTTGATAGTATTTTTCACTTCCGAGAGGTTGATCCACTGCTTGTTCTTCACTCTACCCCTGACTGGAATTTTTACTTCAATTTTAGCAGTAAATAATAAATGTCCTTTCAATGTGTTTACGTTTAAATTGAAAGGAAATAGTTTAGGTAATATCGTTTGGATTGTAAAAGCTGGTTTTAAGCATAGGTATAACAGTACGAAATATAAGGAGTCTTTTATACTTTCAGTTACTGTCCAGTCACTTATAGCGATTGCATGAAGTGTGTTCAGATGTAACCCATTAGAATCTCGCTATTAAATTATTTAATTTTTTGCATGTTATAAGATATGGTTCAAGCACTTAAAAATTTATATTAGCTTATATTTTAATTGCGTGGCAGTACGTGGAATATGAGTTCTGTTCCTTCAGTTGGTCAAAGAGCAGTATTTGAATTTAAACAGCTGAGAAAAGCAAGCGAGCGGAGAATGGTACCTACTCAAATTGAAGTGTGTGTTGCGGATAGTCTTCGTTCACTGACCGCGAATGTCCTGGGCATTCCTTACCTGATTGCTAGCATTTGTCACTATGTGACGTTCGTATTTTCAAACAGATAGGGAAACTGCAAGACAGACGAAGCTTCAGCAGCGATGAGAACGAAAAGGACACTGTTCAGAATCGGCTCGAGTGGAATGTACGGTTTGCCCGCAGCTGAGATATGCTTCTTATCCTGACTTAGAACAGCTGCCTGAGCGTCAAGAAAGACTCCTTAGAAACATCGTAAGAAGTAAGTGCAATGAAACACAATTATATTATTTGTACGAAGGTCTGGGAGCCTTCTCTGAACTACAACCTCTTCCATTTTTCCCAAAGCAAACGTTGTAACATTGTCCCATATGCTAACCTCAAAAGCATTTAAGTAATAAATTTATTTCAATCACGTAATCTCTACACCCACTTATATTATTTGTATGTAATTTATCTTCGTTTACACCATTATCAGTAGTTTTACAATTTTTTTTTTTCAATATTTCATCTGAAATGCATTTTAAGTTTACGTAGAGATGATGGTTTATAGCGGGAAAACTTGACTGTTTACTGGGTTTCAACGTACTTTCAGCCTATGAAAAGATGGCTGGTTTTAGCTTGTGCGTAGAGCTGTTGTCATATTTGACTAAGTCAATAAGAATCCCGCTATTGTAATATTTGATAACTATTACTGGGCTGCAGACAGCTGTGTAATGTTAGACACATAATACCCAATCATACATGTCGCAAGAAATCACAGTGTTTTCAAGGGTATGTTGACAAAACATTGCCGCTACATACCATCATCTCTAAGGATAGGCACTAAAAATCGCGAAACTGTTTAAAGATTACATAGTATCCCATTAACTGTAGTAATTTTAGGTAACTACCATACGATGAAACAACTAGTGACACGTGTGGACAGTTCAGTGGCAAATCACAGACTTTCTGCTTTAAGCTGTAGGTTTCTAACTCTTCCTGTAGGGAGTGCTTCAAATAAACGATACCCACAATATCGATACAAAAAAACCTTCAGTGTTATACTCAGCGTGCTGAAGCCTAGCAAGCTTTCAACTTTTCCCGCGAGTCTCCGATGTCTCTAACACTCATACAACGTGCAAGTAAAGAGTTCCAAGGAGATATTTTTGACAAAGGCCAGCTGAACATGAATAATTCTCTCGCAGAGCCTGGTTAATTATACTACATGTTGGAAATATAACAAGTTATCTTCAGAGACGTTATAAAAGAACTAGACTGTTCCGCTGCTCTTTGTTACATGACCAAATTGAACGCTGACATATTGCAGGCGAAGTTAGCAGGAATGGGTGTAACGTTTTTTACACTATAACTTTGGTGTAGGATATCGCATATTATGGGCTGCAATATGGGGCCGTTCAATTTGGTAGCACATATAGATAGACCGTCAGTATTGGTCATGCAGTCCTTGGTTTCCTTACGGGAGAGTTTGGCACAGGGCAAAAATTCTGCTACTAGTTGTGCCGTTATCGCAAACGCGTTAAATAAAATATGAATCCTTGTGAAGTTAAATTTAACTTGGATTGGCGATCAGAGAAGTCATTAAATTATTGTTGAAATTAACAAATTTTCAACTTCTTGCCTTTACTTTCGAGAAAGCTCTGTAATTTGTCAGTTTACATCCCTTACCGATACCAGTGCAACAAGTGACAGAAATTGTCTCTCGCCAAACTATTAACATTGATCTTTCTAACCTATAGTATGATTAACCTTAGCCTGTTTATGACCAGTAGCGGAAGAAACACCGTACAGAGTTCTGGTTACGTGTTTGTCATAAGCTGAGAGGCAGAACAAAGTTGCGCACATCTAGGACGTGCTACCTACCGTCACCCTGATCTTGCTGTTCAGCTTGACGAGCTCTCGTCGTAGGCCCTCCGTCATGGCTGTTACTGCGTGCTTGGAGGCAGTGTACATCTCGTTGTCCGGCACGTTCGACGCGTAGTGGCCGTACATGCTGCCAACACACGAGTGACATCGCATTCACCTACCTCCTTCATTGCCTGCTGTTCCAGTGAGTAGCAACAAATATACTGATTGTATGGGCTTGAATATACACACGACAGTGGATTATAATATGCAAGTTATTGAACTCGCAAAATATTCCTTCCACTTGTTATAAGTTATATTTAGAGAGGATGATATATCGCGTAAAATGTTTTGTGCCAACATACCCTTGAAAACGCTTTAGTTAATTACAAAATATATGATAAGGTGATGGACGTCTGACACAATGTAGCTGTCTGCAAACCAATAATGGGCATCAAATATTACAACAGCGGGATTCTTATTGGATCAGTCAAATAGGGCAACAGCTCCACATAGAAGCGAAAGCCAGTCATCTTCTGGTAAACTGAACGTGCGTTGAAACCCAGCAAATAGTCAAGTTTTCCCGCGATAAATCATCCTCTCTAGTGATAGCTCATGACTTTTGGCGATAGATGTTGTTATAGTTGCCAAGTGGTTGCTAGTTTTATATATATATATATATATATATATATATATATATATATATATATATATATATATATATATATATATATGAAAACTAGCAACCACTTAGCAATTATAACAAAATCTATCACCAAAAGTATATATATAATGTACTACTTGTACACTATATATATATAAAATGTACTACTTGTACACTGAAGTTCATAAGATTGATGGTCTACCAGGTTCCGAAAACGGATCTAAACTATCGTGGGAGATGAACAAGATATATAGACGTTCCTTGATCACTGTTTGCAGTCATTTGCTATTTCAGATTTCTTTGGAAATATGGCAGTTTTCTCGGGGTGCTGTAATTTATCCCAGGCCGCATTCAAGCACTGTAACACCCCACACATTTAATTCAACCAGCGTTTTTTCGTCATCCATGATATCTTCCACTAAGCAGGAAAAGACGCTAAGTTATATGCTATAATACTTCAGAAACGCCGTTAATTTATTAACAGTGCTGTTTTGATTTTGGATATCCATAAATTTGGAAAAATGGTTCATTATTAAGCAAAGCACTAACTAACTTCAGTATGTGTGTTGTTGTACTTTACTCTTCAAACCCCTCGTCCAATGATACCTGTGAACATGAATTATTGACTGCTGGAGTCTTGCAGTCTACATATTTTACGTTACACTGGACCGAGAGTGGAATGCGGCCAATACACCCAGTCAAATTGGGGAAAAGATTTTTACCCAGAACTTACATGAGTATGGTACAACAGTACGCATACTGAGCTAGGACCGTACCAAGAATCAAGAATCAATTTTACTATCACTACAAACTTCTTTAAAAAGTGCTGATTTCATAAATTCTTAAAAAAAAGACAGCAGTCACCACACGCTTAGTGGCATAACGAGAAATTGACGGTTTGGTCATTAATATTCAGGGGCATTGTGAAATAGAGGTCACAGCGCTCGCCTCTCACGGCGGCGTTATAAGTTTTGATTCTCGGCGGGGTCGTTTCAAGTCCTCGCGCGGAGTAAACGAGGCGAGCATTGCCTTGCGCCCACGGGTTTTCTCGGGGCAATCTCGTTTCCGTCTATCTTCCGTCACGTGCATACATTGTCTCGGCCACCAAATATCTATACTTCTCTCTGCATTAACGACCGTACAACTTGTGTCAGCTCGATTCTTGTTTGTTTCATTCGTCGCTGTTTCGAAGTCACCTGTGGTACAGTACAGAGCGAATAATTGAACTCGCCCGCGTAGCAAGAGTAAATGCAAATGCATCTATTGGATAGGATGAAAGAGAACAGGCGATGCGAGTTGTACATTAAAAAAAAAAAAAAAAAAAAAAAAAACAGGAAGTCAGTCTGAAGTACCAAGCACGCGATTTCTTCATCGTTCCTGAGCAGCAAAGAGAAAATGTGTATTTTATTGATTTCAAGGCGTATTTAATTTTTGTCATATCTTTTAAGTTATTTCTAAATAATGGCGTTATTGTCTAACTATTCCTCAATATGTTTGTGCGTTATGGTTTAGATAGTGTCAATTAAATTACGTTATGTTCTGAAAAATTAAAAGTTTGCTATGTTACAAGAGAAATGCATGCATTTTTTAAAAAATTGTTTTTTTATATTACTTGCAGAGTTTTTTACGGCTTCATCGTAATAGTTACACACACACACACACACATATATATATATATATATATATACATATATATATATATATATATATATATATGTGTGTGTGTGTATGTATATGTATAGACATATATATACATATATATGTATAGACATATATATACTCTACGACACACGCATTGGAATCAAGAATATTTACTTCAGTACGAACTGTTCTTGGGGTAGCGGTGGCCGAATGGTCAGACCATTCGCCTCCCACCAAGACGATCCGGATTCGATTCCTGGCGGGGTCGGACCCCGGATTTTCGCATGTGGGAATCGTGCCGGACGATGCTGTTAGTCGGCGGGTTTTCTCGGGGATCTCCCATTTCCCTCGCCCGTTCATTCCAGTGTCGCTCCATACTCACCTCATGTCACTCTTCACCAGCACTGAAGACCTCGATGTTAAACGCTTACTAAAATTTCTCACTCACGAACTGTTCTTTTTAAAAATTGTTGAAAGACCAAACGAAAGAAGTTGTACTTTAATATTTCAATATGATTCCACTTTAATGAAATTTCATACACAAAATTATGTCCTCTCATAAGAATTCGTAGTTAAATATTTCATTGACCATGGAAAACTACTGTTCAAAGTTTTCAGAATTTTGACTATGACCGTGCCTATTGCTTGAACGTTCGAAGCCTCAGAACCATTGAGCATCACAAGGTCGACTCTCGCTTACTCAAGAATTGTCTAATCGCCTTTATCTGCAATACTCTCAACTGGCGTGCCGCTACGTCTGTTAATCACCCACAACTTTGAGCGGCGAACCTACAGTTAAATATCAAGCTTATACTGTGAACATAAAATGATGATCTGTGCCTGAACACAACGTTAAAATTTCTATTCATCCAGTATGACAGGTTACAATATTTTTGAATCGACCTTTTTTTTTACGATTTGCGCGATAAAAGTAATTTATTCTTGGAGTTTAAACAAGAACATGAAATAAATTGTGTTCTACAAATGTTGATTTTTTTAAATTATTTAATTGTTTAGTAAGCACTACGAAATACAGAGTCTTTTTATTCACATGTTCTTCCGAACTTCTGCAATGCCCTTAATTTTTTTCTAATGGGAACTTGGCCGGTATTTTAAGAAGTAGGTCTACTGACGGACAAAAATGAGTATTTTGCAAAAGTGTGTGTGTCTGTTGAGTGGACGTTGTAACGAAGGAGCAAGAGTATGCGCTGACGATACATCGAGTTTGCAGTTCACGACGTGAGATTTTATCTTGTAAGGGAGTTCGCATGCAATAATATAACAATTACACTGTTTTTTTCGCATAATTTCAGCCAAATTTAACAAGTCTGAGAGCACTACGTTTTTAGTGTTCTAATTGTTTGATGCTTAATCAGTTGACATATTTACTCTAAAATGAACCTGAAATATTCATTCTGTTATAGGTATATACTGTTAATTTTTGCCTTCCATTGTGACGAAAATTATATAACATTAACAATACTATGTCTGCAGTTAACTTGGTGTCTCACAGCACTGGTATGCGGGACAGCGGGGCGGGAGAAAGGAGGGGAAGTTAGGAGGCAACACAGAAAAGAGAGCCGTGTAGTTGCTGTTAGGAAAATGTCACCCTCAGTGTATACCCAGAAATTAAAAGTGATGGTGGAAGCCCGCTCATAAAAAGCGTCCCTGCATAAATGAGATCTGAGCATCGGTCAACGGACGTACACTTTGAGCGACAACTGGACGAGTTCTGGTCTGAGAAGACACACTGAGGGGTAGAAACCAAGGGGTGGCATTGACCGTAGGGGAGTGTATGTCAGTGTAGAAGAGAAAAAGGGACAGAAAATACGAAAACACGCTTGGTTTTTAGACGGTTTTCTCACAAAATAATAAGCTATTAAAGGATTTTAATACTGATATGTATTCACAAAGGACGCATTTAGGTTACTATAGTTAAATTATGTGTTTAATTGAAGAATATTTACTATAATAAAATGGCGGTGTATTACCATAAATCACTGAAATTCTTACTTTTTATAATCGTACTTATATTCTAGTATCATAACTTCGGCTATAGTAACAGGGGTACGGCTTTTGGCTTTGCTTCAAATATGTTTTGCTGTCATAGGTATATTACTCTTTGAGGAATTATAATAAACAAATATTCATAAAATTATGGTAATTTATAACTCAGACCTGTTGATGTGTATGATGTGGCCGTCGTCGACACCTCTCTCTCTCATGATGCGTAACGCTTCTCTCGTGCAGATGCTCAGCCCCAGCACGTTAGTATCTAGGATGGTGCGCCAGTAGCTCGTGCGACCACCTGCCAATCATACTTCACCTTAGTCATGTCTCGCATTGTGTGCAACAACCGTGATTAGTAAGGGATACCTGGTTATCGCTTCAAGGTTCCTGCATAAACTTGTTCCAATGCCTTACGTTCACGTCTGCAGCTTTGCTTCGTTGACATTAGCAGAGATTCTTTGTGGAAAAAAAAAGATTTCTCATTGGACTGTGACAATTAGAACTACTGTGATTTTTAATAAGACGTTAAGACACTTAAAATTTAAAACATTCAATGACTAACCACGAAGTAAACGGGTGCCAAATAAAAAAAAAAAAAAAGGTGTCTTACTGAAGAAATCTCAGTGTTATTAGTTTAGCAAGGTGCAATTTCCACGTCTAGTTGTTCTGCTGTCGGCTAGGGGTCAGGTTAATGATTGCGTTCAAAGAGAGAATTTTCTTCTTTCACAATTTTCGCATTTGCACCCGAAGTTGTCTCTTGAGGAACCCCTGCTGATTCCAGCGCAAATATTGGTGGAAATTGTCATTTTTCAAAACTTTCTGTAGGAATTTAGATTATGTTCCTGTCATATAGGTTCTAGTAGAATCAACCATAACCGCACTGGAAGGTAAAAGCCTTGTTACTGCTACTATTTAACCAACGACAAATAATATTTCAAAATATTTTTTTATTTCACTGGGTGATTTAATTACCCTCGATCGACTATGCGCTTGGTATGCGACTTCGGGATAAGGGAAAGGAAGTAACCATGGTCAGGTTTAAAGAACCACACGAAAAAAAAATTTATGACGGCTACAAAAATATTTTGTGGGTACTTACCCTGCAAACTTTATTTTGTGATTACCACAAAAACTTTTGATGACACCACTAAAATATTGTGGCCACCACAACATTATTTTGTGGTTCCTACAAAATAATTTAGCAGGGAATACTACCTTCAAAATTTTTCTTTCAGTGCATCCCAACATACACATGAAGGAGTTTTGAAGAGAGAGAGAGGGGGAGGGGAGAAAGAGAGAGAACACGGAAAACTAAAATGATGGCAGAGCCTGGAATGAAAACAGTGCCCTCCCGAATGCGGGGTTGGTAACCAAATCTGACTACTAATCGAGTGGCATAGCACTGTATTGGAAAATTGGACTTACCTAAACACCCGGATTTACATATTTTTGTTTATTTTTTTTTAAACAATTAACTCTATAAATGTGTAATTTTTAAAGGTTGGTTGCAATGGGAATTCAGAATATTAGAAATTATTGGTTTGAGGGTATACGCCATTTCAAATGATTTGTTGAGCAAACTTATATTCAATGACAAAGTAAGTGTTTTTTTTTTTTTTTACTTTGTCAATTCAACACAAGTTCGGTCAACAAATCGTGACCAATGGTGCATGTCCACAAACCAATAAATTCTAATCTATGAATGTGTGTATGCATTCAGTTCGCCTTTATTGTCAACTCACATTCTTCCAGACATACGATGTCTCAGTCAGTGTATCACTTCTTTGGCACCGTTTTATGTTTGCCTCATCCAGAAAAAACATCGGTCATTTTATACGAGGAATTTGTGTTGTCCTTGACGTGACTATTTGAAGTTTTCATACAAATTATAATTAATAATATACATTTCGTTAACTTTCGTCAGTTTTTTGTAATTTTCAATTGTTTTTTTATTTCATTAATAAATAACAAATATAACGTGCGTAAAAATTAATTATGCAATATTTGTGTATGTATATCTTAGTCCAATTATTTCATTATTTTATTCAGATTCAGAGAAAATATTGCTATATGTTTCGTTTTTCATGTATTCCTTGTCAGTTTTTGTCACTAATTTCAGACGTTTAAATAAATAATATAGTTGGTGTTTTTGTCTACACCCGAGTTCACTCTGTCAAATATAATATTTTTCAAGCAAAGAATTGCCCATATTAAAACGATAGTTCTTTCTCATTATTTTTTCTTGTGTGGTAACTGTTTTGTGACGCTTGGTTAATATGTAATTTTTTTCTATTCAGTGAAATGTCAACAACCGCATAGTGATAAAATTCTCAATTATCAGTACTTGTGTTACATACCCGTGAACGAATTTTAGCTATCACGTTAAGTAAGGGTAATTCACCGTTTTTTGTACTGTACGTCTTTGATACAACAAATTATTTTTAGTCATTAAGTTTTTGTGGCTCAGCAAAACCGCTGACTAAGAGAAGAGTTCAACTAGACACAGGGATACTTTCTTCTAAACGACACGATGGAACTTTGTGTTATCAATATTTTATACTCGAGCTACGAAGCGAAGGCACGACGATGAAAATGCCTACTTCGTATCTTGTTACCCGAGTTTGAACAATCCTATTATTTCACACTGAAATATTAATATGGGGTTAATGAAGTTTCCTATCTCACAGCCTAGCTACTTAAACTTGAACTCCGCGTCCATTCTCAGAGGCACATGCGTAATGGAGTACATGTTACAAACTTATGGTTGTAACAAGTTGACGTTGAACTGTATATAAACGAATATTTTTACGGATACTTTGATGTAACTGAAATAAGTTTCAAAACTATCCAGATTATAATGCCAAACTTGTTTCACATAGTTATTGTTGGAATCAGTGTCGTGAAAACTGTGAGAGGTATATTTATTATCATTTAAATATAGCTGTTAAATTAATTTCATGCATTTCGCCTATTGGCATCGTGGAATGCGCAGGACTGATTTTTTTTCGGAGAAACTAAGGAAACGCCGTTCAGACGAGAAAGTAATGGAATTTTCTTACTAACCTTTCTGAACACTTGCATAAATGTTTCGGAGCTGCACAATATACACCTTTATTTTTTATGGTGTTATATTTCATAACGTACTATCTGGTAAGAAAGTAAAACAGAAACATACACACAATTTAAATTCACAGTGTCAGTCAATAAACTTATATATGATTATCGTTTCTTTCATTGTATACGCATAAATACTACTTATTCACTGCTTTAAACGTAAAGGCGACTGAGTGTTTACGACAAATAAAATTGTTTCAGAAATGTAAACAAAGTAGCTGGCTTTATACAATTTACGGTTTAGCGGTGAGTAGATACCCACTGCTTAGTTTCGTATTTCACCATCTCCTTCTAAAAAACAAACATCGCAATGTATTTTACCGTATAATCACAGTGTCAATGCACCCATCAGGTGACAATGTAAATGTGATACTTACTACCACTTATTTTACTGTAATATACGATTTATGATAAAAACCAAATAGGTGGTTTAAATATTTGAACACTAGCCCTAAGACTTTAAGAGAAGCTATAACATAAAAGAACTATTTTTTCCGCTTATAGCTTTACTGTAGGCAGAACTTGCGCTAAATTTTTATTATCTATTCTCACGTGTTGCTTTAAGATATCGGTAGCAAAAGTTCTTTAGAACCATTAAACTAGTTATACTAATGTCGACCTATCAGCTCTTCCCACTCGTAAGAACACTTCTTCAGGTATAGTCATGAAGAACCAATACATACTTGCTTATGGATCTAGTTTACCTTGACGTACGTACTTACTAGAAATTAATTCGTTATGATTGTACAATACTGTTACGTTTTAAATATTAACATAGCTTTTTATAAACGTCCCTTTGAAGGTAACTATATCGTGAAATTGAAAAGTTCATGATATAACACAAATATAATAAGTGGGTTTCACTGTTTATTCGTATCGCAGGTTACTTAACAGAAAATTTCGAAGTTTTGATGTTAAGAAAGTGCAACAACATTGTAATGGAGTGGGCTTGAGAAAACCACTATGAGTTAAACACTCCTAATGGAGTCATCCCTTACAAAATCATTTACTTCTGGATCCCATTATGTGGAAATAGTGGCATTTGTTTCTAATTAAATGGATTTCAAATATATTGATACTGCAAGAAACCGCCAGAAATCTCCATACTCACTAGGGAGGACTAGTGTTTTCAGGTACTAATATTAAAAAATGGGTTTTCAATCTCATGTAAGGAGGAACACCATGTATTACGCCACGACTGGTTTGAATTGGTCTGGTTTATCCGTAAATTATATTGCCATCCTTATTACATTGCAATGATGTTACGGATTTATTAAGCTTAAAATAACACAGCATTGAAATTACCATAATAGATTATCAGATTATAGACTCTATGTTCAGGTAATATTGTTTATTTTTTTTATAAAGCTCGGATTTCTGTAAAATAAATCGACTTATATAACTATTCAAATAAAGGAAGTGAAATTTCTAAATACGTTACAGTAGCACAGCGAGTGTGGTAACCGTGCTGGAACATATTACGACAAGTAAGAAAGGTTTCAGCTACCAGTCTTCAACTATAAAGAAGTTAGCGTAAAAATAATTTAAATAAACAATTAAAGTACAGTTATTTACTAACAAAATTAGTATTGCACTGTCAAAGCAATACGGCTATAACACTAATATATTTTTTAAAGATTAGCTATGGCCACTACTGAAAAAAAGCATGTTGCACTCCTTTAAATGTGTTTGTACCACATCTGTCCTCGAAGATTCATAAGTTTAATAATAAATTAATATACTCAAGGCTCAAAATTCCCTTGTTGTGCATTAATATGAGAACTCGTTCAAATGTGGGCCTGGTAATGTCTAAGTTAATTCTTATGAAAAAGAATTGGTTTTTAATTTAATACGTTCATAATTAGAAAATTACCCTAGTCTAAATTTTATTAAATGTGTTACAATCTTAATATTTTTTCCATACAAATAGCTAGTTCTGAATTGTGGCCGTATTTCTATAAAATTAGTTTCCGAATTCGGTTTGAACTCGCGCAACTTACCAGCACGTCACGCGCCAATAAATAAATAATGCTGTACAAAAATACACGTTCTTATTTAGGATACAGTATTTTCGTTTTGTTTCTCATAGCAACGTATGTCATTCATGCTTTTTCATAAAACTTTGACTGTTTTACTGTCGCGTTCCAGTTGACGTCACCTGCAGACCATTCGGACAGGCAGCAGCTGCGCAAGATGGCGAAGTTGACCGTTGTAAAATACGCGCGTGTTATAGATCTATATATTATATCAATGCCCTGCACGCAGTTTTATTTCATCCAAGAAAACACGCACTTTCCATTCTGCCTACTCTTTTATGGCTTCAGGCTGGTTTAATGCGAGATCCTTGTGTAAAAGCTACGGTGATTTCACGATCTACTACCAACTCGATTCCGATTGAAACCCCTGTAATTTATCTTTTTTTGTATGTATGCATGTATGTAGTAATCGCCTGTGCAAAATAATTCAGCTTAATAGGCATGTGTGTTATTGCGATGTAGACCCTGACTTGCTTTTCACGGTTCTCAGAGAAGTGCAGTTGGTAGTTGTAAAATTTTCAAAATCATTGGATTTTTACGCTGTTGCCAGTAATACTTAACTTGAGATTATCACAACCTTTATTACGGCTACTATTATAAAGCACGATTCATCTACCATGGGAGTATCAAATTTCATTTTAATAACTTAAAAATAAAAGAATACAAGGAAGTATAATTTATTTCCTTATCATGATATGAAAGAGTTATATATGAAAGAGTTTTCTACTGGTATGCTTTTAATAAACTCTGAATACGTTTATTTGCTTGCGTAAGCAGAATAAGTTTAGAGGAGGACAATGATTAAATTTATTTATAAAAATTTATTAGTTTTTGGGAGAGAATAATTTCTATAATATGTAGAATTTAGAATGAAACTTCTTCTGATGCAATCTTGAAATTTTGAATGAAACAGGAAACGCCCGACATATTAAAAACCATACCAACCTATTTCATCAATCGGTCATAACCAGTATTTAGGTAATTCCTACTCACCTGTGATTTTCAACTTTACCTTATAATGAGTCACAACAAAACATGGTTTCCCGAAATCACTCCAGACGAAAAAAGAACCAACTTAAAGCCAATGGTTGATTCCTACCGTATTTCTTGTTTGTCTAAACCAGTGTTTTCGTATCTAATAACTTTTCTGTTGACGAGATGTTAAGCCCAAATACTAACCTACCGCAGCAAATCGTCCATAAATATGTCATAACGTTGATTTAAAAAATCAATATGATTGCATCTGACTCTCCGAGAGTGATTGTAAAATATGAAGTTCATGAAAATCTGGATGGGACTATCGATTTCAGAATAATGGCTACGTGGAAAATGTTTATCTCAACTTCTTTAAATCGAACGTACACTGAGGGATGATATATGAACTTTTAAGTCTAAATTGTATTTTCTTAATCAGTATGAATCTTTTATTTTTATAAAATGCATGTACTTGTATAAAAATATAGGAGAACTTTGCCACTTTGAAAAGAAAGGTGAATACTCTTAGATTACCAAGATAATTCACCACAGCCCAGGAGTTTCAATCTTTCAAATAAGTAAAATTATTTTTATATTAAGAACTATTGACTTGCGGTAGCAAAATAAAATAATCTTAAGTTTTTCAGATGATCCTAAACCACTGAAACTGTAACTCAAATATTATTTCCATTCAGAATTACTGTCAGTGTCACTCTGGCAACCTTATGTGTCACAGACCTCTTGATAATATAAAGTGATTATTTAGAAAAGTCACCCTTTGTAGTTACATGATGTCCCTACACATACGCAACATCATAAGATAGCCTAATCAAAAAGTTTAATGATGCTCATTTTTTATATTACTAAGTGCAATATTGTCTGAAGAGCGGACAAAGAACGATATTAAAAACATCCCAAGCAGTCTGATCTTCTCAAATTTCTATGCCAGAATGATATAATACGTTGCAGTCACCATTTATCACCCACAACTTCACTGCGCATTGCAGTCATATAGTTGTTAATACTGATCTCAGAACTACAAAGACAGGTATGATCGTTACTCACTCAATGAAGACTGTGTACACAAATAACAATTGCCACTGCGCAGCTGCGATGGTCCAAGACCGCGCCAGGCAAGGAAACGTCTGTGTGTTAAACCATTGGCGATGAAGGGTTTCCATTGGATAGGCAGTTCAAGCTTGCTAATCGACTCTGATAAGGTACACCGTCAAGCAGCGAGGGTAAGTTTAGTTACTGAATGGAGCAGGGAGGGAAGTCGACCGGCCACTCGCCATTGTGCAGTATGGTAGTGAATGCCAAAGCGAAGGTTGGTATCAGGCTGTTCGATCCATTCAGCCGCAACGAAGCTCACTTATCCTCCCCCACCCCCGTACCCACCAGACTCGTCCTGCAATCTTCCTTCGAAGATAATGAGAAAGATCGAGTCATCCCTCGTAAGGCGCAAAACCAAACAGTAACGTGGTGTACTGTAGCAAGTTTTCTCTGTCCGCACACGTAAATTTTCTCAATGCTTCACTGCAAAGTATGGCCTCCAAATGCCCACCCACTTCAAAAATTAATTTTAAAGATAAACAGGTACTTTGATATGTAACTTATACTTTTAACGAACAACACTGCGTGGGTGAAACATCAGAAATATTTTCCAGAGGTAATTTTACTCTTTAAGTATTAAACTGTAAAACTGTTCTTAAATTAAACTAACGTTAATTGAAATATTTACACCAGTATATTCTGACGTCTTACTTAAATTGTAATGTCTGAACAATGTTAACTGAAATCATTCGTTTTCTGTCGTCTTAAACGTGTTAGTTTGAACTGTTTTTACTTTCACTTCAGATTTGGCAATTTCACAGTTGACACTAGACATATTAATGAACTAATGTACTTTAGACGTTATATCAGTCGCAGTTAATATTATCACTTGTGGCTGAGGATTAGGAACAGTTGGCTGCACAGACAAAAATGTTTATTACATTGAATCATATAAACTTTTGTATAATGTCGAAACTACTCCGAAATTCATCCAGCAAAATTTATGTTGACTGAAAAATATATGACGTGCGTCAAATATTGGCTTTGTGGTTCTAGCAAAATTTAGATTTAACTTGACTAGACCGTATTGTTAAGATAACTAGAACTTCCAAGTAAACTAATAGTGGTTTGTTCAACTGTGACACTCGTGTTTCACTATTCATGAACTTGTATACCGTGAACTGTATCAAAATAATTTTATCTGTGAGATAGATAAGTCTCCAAAACGTGCAATGGGGCTTAATTCACCATGAACGCAGCGAATTATTTTCTGTTATCCTTACATGTGTCAGAAATCTTTCAAGTAACACAATTGTTATCATAACCGTGAGTGTCCTCTCTCAGATTAGTTTAGTGACCACAAATTACCAACTATAAATTTGAATTTATTTTTAATAACCACATTTTTTGCCAGTAAAACAAAGTTATCTAGTGAGCTCCAGATTTAACAGAACTAAATAAGTAATTAATTTTCTTCAGAAACTTCATTTGGTAATAGCAAACATTTCTGTAAAAATATCTTAAGTTCATTCATCTCTACCCACGAAAGGTAGGTTTCAACACATAGCGTCATAAAGTAATGTATTTATGACACATTGTAGCATAATTATTACTCGGCCGTCTTTGATCTTGTATAAGCTCAGGTTATTGGATAAAAGTTAAAAAAAAAAAAAAGTTATTTACACTCAATCTGAAAACGCAGTTATTTTTTCCAGCTGATTGATATCCTTAAGCAATTGCTGAAATAGATTTAGGTTTGGGACAGTCAACAATGTATACGTTTTTTATGGCCAAACAAAAATGTACTTGATCCAACAAAATATATGTTGATCAAACAAAATATAAAAACACGTTAAATATTAACTGTGTTGTTCTGACAAAGCACCCTTGTTGAAAGAAAGAAATATACCAGGCAACTAAATAATTAGATGAATCAATTCTTCACTCTGTTTGGACAAATACAAACTTATGTATGACTGACTGTAACTTAAACCAATTAATTTTCTGTGTGTGAAATAAATATACAGCGTATTTATATTACACTATGCACAAATCGTAATGCCTAAAACTTAATTTTTATACACGAAGAATGAGTAAGTAAAGTGTATTAGTATTGGAATAATATCGGATAAGATTTTTAACGTGACTACCGATATGTGTCTTTGTCGTAATGTCCTGACAAATTAAAGGAGTATTTTATTGGCAAAGAACTGTAGTTTCGGACCCAAATATGACAAATTACCTCAAGTGCCTTTGTATTCAGAAAATAGATGTACGTTTGGTTAACGCTGACGAGTTCAACTTTGCGCCATTTCACACTCATCACATAAGTAACTATTTACACGATCTAGACTTTCTTTCCGTCAGTTAAATCAGAAATCAAAGAATGAGTGTACGTTTGAAAACAGTTTTTATATAGTCGGTACTATAATATGATATACAATTTATTCCTGGTTGAGTAGACCTGTGTCATCCAATGTACATAATTATAATATTATTTACTTTAATCATAAAATATTATGACACAATTATGGGAGGAAATTCAGGAGTCAGTATTTAAAAAGGACATGTTTATATATCAATTAAAAAAATATTGCATTATCTTAAATATGACACCATTTAAATTTACGCGTTTTCTAATTATTGTAAAGTATTTGTGACATATATTTTGATAGGCGTGAAAATGTTATCAGAAATTGATTCGAGTGTTGTAACTTCGAAGTAACAATATACCAAAACGGACAATATTATCCTTCCCAGCTAAATTATTTATCTTAAATATTACATGCGGTAAATGTATTTGCGCTTGTCACTATTGCGCAAGCACCCGCGTGCGCGCACACGCACACAAATGGTACACATTGGTCAAAGAAAATCACTAGATTATAGTGAATCTGTCTCAAAATTTGGAGCTGGAGAAAGCAATACAAAATTCTGTCATAAATGATTGCTATTGCAAATTTATCTCACTTAATACGAAGCAACTAATAGTATGTGAAAACTTATTTCCATCGATAGTAAAGAACAGCTAATCGTTAAGTGATCTTTGTCGGCTATTGTAAATATTTCAATTTTTTTTTGTCCAATTTTATTAACATATGTTTATCAAAAACAGTTGTGTTTTATTGCTTCGGAAGTTTTATCTTGAAATGTCTCTGTGAGACTTAAATAATTTAACTCAATTGGCTTCTATTCTGTATGTAACTATTTAAAGTTGGGTACAATTTTCCCAATGTATTGCCATAGAAGTATATATTAATCTCATTTTGCATCACATTCACGAAACTAAGTAAAACTTTTGTAGGTAACCAGGGAACGAATGTAATTCTTTGTGCAGACTGCTCCTTTATGACTGTCGCTGAAGTGGATTCAATATAAGTTACGTTAATTACACTTTAAGTGGAAAGCACTAGAAAATTGGTTAACTATTTAATACAAATTTTGTTTTGAATCGGCCTACTGTCTACCTTAACGTTAGAAAACAACCAAACGGGAAGAAATTATTTTGGGGCCGTTCTCATACACAAATTTACCATTTTTGACTTGCCTGGGAGGGTGAAAGAAGGAAACCGAACTTCAGCTTTCGATGATTTGGTACACAAATGCGGTGGGTCATTTGCACAAAAAAAATTGCAGGATAACTTATGAAGAACGCTTTGTCGAGTATCAGCAACCCGTGGACACGACGTTTCGGGAAAGAAAAGAATAACAGCATATTTAGAGTACCTGCTACGCCTGTCCTAGAAGATGTGTTCCGACTATGACATGTATGCTGGTTTTGGATAGGTTTTCAGTGTAATGCATCCGCCTATATGAAAACGTATGTTTGTTAACGTTTTTGTATACCACGTGCTTAAAACTAGATCACGAGAAAAATATTGCTGTTACACAACGATCTTTTGTGTAAACACATATCTCCATACAGTGAATTTTAATAGATCTATAAGTAAATTTTTATTTTGAGTTCATACACAACGTTTAACGTAATTTGCTGTGCGTATGTTGTAGACTGCAGTTCATCTTGCATTGCCACTTCGACAAAGTAAAGTCTTCTCCTTTAACAGGATTTGTTGGCCAAAATGCCAGAGTATCGTATGTTTACGTGATTTTCGCATTATTTTCAAGTCATTTAGCACCAAAATTTCATTAATTCGCTCTGATAGTTCAACCTCCGCTCAACTAAAACATGAGCATTCAATTTAAACTTTGGACGAGCGACAAACCAAATGATTCTTAAAATTTCATTCTTCGCTGACTTTGTGAGCCTTCCTGCAGTCATAAAGTTGAAGCAGGATTATGCATGTGTTCAAACATTAAGCAAGGGAAAAAAAGGGTTTAGACCGCGTTACTCGAAAGGTAATTCAGACATGAATAACGAACGTTCTTCATGAGTTGAAGTGGCCAATTAGTACGGGTTAAGTTTGTACCCGGACAGAACTTCTTTAAAATTATATATCTCTGTCTCAGCCGAAGCCAAGCTGAGAGAATCCTCTCATTGTGAAACTATGCTTGAAGTGGCTTGCTAGAGAGGTTATGTATGTGCGTGCGAGACACAACATCTAAGTAGCACTAAGGTGGTTGCTGACTAGAGTATGTAATGCAGTGTCGCCTCTAAGCGCGAGCCCCTCAACTTGCGTGCAGTACTTTACTAATATTCTTAATACAATATAACATCAATAGTTTGTTCATCATATATTTTCATATCTGGAAAGTATTGTATTAGGTACAAAGCGTATTTCACTCTTTGTGTTTATCAGTTCAAGTGGGTATTTTCCCACATACCAGTATAAAGAAAAAGTAGCTGTTGTTAGCCATTTTGAGGAGCTCTAAAATAGTGTTTTAAATATATGTAAAGCACATCTAAACTCTAAAAACTACATATTTTCATTTGTGTTTCTTTTTCGTAGCTACACAAATGCAATGTACTCTAAGTTGTTTCTCAACCAAAATGAATCATCCAGTAACGCTGGAACATATTTAAAACGTATATAGGGAAGTCCATTAGGACTATAAAGCGGTTCGCGTGAAGTGGCAGGTATAGGCAACTTGTACATGGCACGTGCAGTGCGAATTGCAGAACGAGCAGGCACACGAGAGAGTTCAGTACCAACCAAGAATGTAGGGCCATACACACATATAAGTTAAACTCGCCCCGGATTCATAATATTGATTGGAGCAACTTTATGTATTAAGTTATCTGAGTCAAATCGTTGAAAGCTTCATTTTTGTGTAAATAGTAATTTTTTTTGTATCTTTTGATGTTTACGAACTACGAATTTGTAAATATACTAGCATAACTGGAAAATCTCTACATTGTGCGGTATACGAAAGTTAATAAAACCAAAAAAAAAAAAAAAATTATATAGCTTAATTTATTTTGTTTATATTTTTAACTATAATATATATGAACGTTGAAATCTATGTAGGCTTTACAATGGGGGAAAAAATTGTAATATTTATTTTCCATGCTGTTCACAAAAAACACAAGTAAAAACACTCATAACGCACTCTTTAGACAGCAGGGTGAAATAGATATGTAGACACGCAATAAAACTGACATTGCTGCTGCTGCTGCTGCATCTTGCCAAACACATCAACTAACAAACTTAGGCGGCAAACACACGGTGGCTCAGTGAATACCACAAAAATACTAACACGAAATTATTGAAATACTCATGCAATTATCTCGGTGTTTTAAATTCCTCTCTGTGGCTGAAAAAGGATGTAGTAGTTATTTTTTTACTGAAACAAAATAATTTACATTGAATTAAGATGCCACGGACTGCACGATGAAAGTTATGGAGTTCTCACAATTGTTTGTATCTCAAAATGTAATAACTGGATGCAAACTTATATACTGTGACTGCAAAGCGGTTATGTGGATTGCACATAGAGGCAATGTAGGTCATGGTACACGTAACAGTGGCATCCTTATCGCTCTCATGCTTCCGGTCCGCAGCAGTGATTGATAGTTCCAGACAGGCGACAGTCACATATACATATCCACCTTATTGCGTCTTAATACACCAAGATTAAAGTAATCCACATAGATCGATTTTGTACAGTATTGCGTTTATCTACCCAGTGGTGAGCAGTTTTTACCACTCATATCAGCGTGTTTTTCTTCTTCGTTTATTGTTATGTCTTATTAACCTACTGCATCTTTCGCATCTTTATTAGCATGATATAATCGAGAATAAGTTGAACGAATTAGTTTACCTTTTCACAACTTAGTTTTAAATAAATATACACTTCTAGAATTGCTGTTTATAAATATATTTCTAATTTTTGTCAATGTCATGGTCAAACACCTAATGTCCCCGTCAGCATTATATTTCACGTTTTTAACACACAATTCGTGAGTGAATAAATGCAATCATCAATATCAAACATATGAACACAGTAAACGCTGTGGCACAGGCTGTGGTCGGTATAGTACACCAGCAACCCAGAGCTGAGAACTCTCTCCCACGTATTCAATCGTGAGAAAAAGAGAGAAGAGATATTGTCAGTGCTGGCGATGACGATGTGAGCATGGAGCAGCACCGGAATGAAAGGGAGGGGTAGATCCCCGAGAAAAGCCCTCGACCAGCGGAATCGTCCGGTACGACTCCCATATGCGAAAATACAGGAACCGATCCCGTCGGGAATCTAACCAGGATCACCTTGGTGGGAGGCGAGCGCTCTAGCCACTGCGCCAAACTGCACCTCTCATCCAGTTGCGGATGACAGAGGGACATACTTGCCGTGTGCACATTGTTAGGACATTAAAGTGCCTGAAAATATATTGAACTATATACACTCTCTGTACAGTGTGTTTCGATTCAACACAGAACTGGCAAGTGGGCTGCCTACCCACCCGCTAGCGATTTCACTGGTTGCCGCCTTCTTACGCAGCATTCTAAACGGTTTAACTCTTTCAACATATATTTACACAGACTTTGGAATATGTTTCAACGATTTCTGCTTCAGATCTTGTTATTTAACGCTTCTGTTAATCACTTTTACGAAATATTTCTATAAAATAAACGTTTCTGAACTACATGTAACAAATGTAAAATGGTA
>PNEQ01121354.1:50070-81338 GCA_003012365.1 Medauroidea extradentata | reverse complement strand
TAAATAATTGTTATATAAAATTATTTTATGTAAAACATTTTTATTACAAAGACTTTACTAACAAGAATTTTATTAAAAAGTTTTTCTATAAAAATTTTTATTAAATATGTGTGGGGTTAGGATGGAATGCGAAATCAAAAAATTTTTGGAAGACTCGGAAGAAACCTCCAAGATGGCGGTCGGAACAAGATGGCAAAATTTTTAAACTTTTTTTTTAATTTTTAAATTTTTTTTGGAATTTTTTTTAATTTTTTCGAAATTGACGTCATTAAAGATGGCGGTCGGAAACAAGATGGCGGCCGGAAACAAGATGGCGGCCGGAAACAAGATGGCGTCGGGTTACAGGGGTCAAAGGTCAAGGTCACTGGGTCAAAGGTCAAGGTCAACCACACAACCACAGCCCCCAGCCCCTGTCCCCGGACCGGCATTTTCCTTCTACTCATATCAACTGCATAATTAATCTCACACGCGCAAACATCAAGTGACGTGACCAGATATGTTAGATATGCTCCGTCGTAAGCCGTTACGTGCGGAAAGTTACTAATTGGCTGAAAATAGAACTTCAGCAGGGCTTCTTTGAGTAGTTTATCCCGAACCGACTATAAGAGGAGTTCACTAGCTCAGGTCAGTCCTCGGGATAAGCATTGGCGGGGTTTTTATTTTTCGGAGAGTAATTAACTAAAACGAAATTTCCCAGCGAATTTTTCGAAATGTGTAGCCAAGTCAGTGTATTGTACAGTTTCCAAATTTAAGGGCTACGAATAGTTATCAAATGTTTAAGAAATGAGGAAAACAATTCGACGAATCTTATACATTTTGTGTACATTTATTTTTTTAGGGAAAATGGAACAAATTTTAGAGAAATATAAAATTATGAGTCTTAGTCAGACCTGATGGCTACATATTTATGCGGCAGTATATTCATGAGATATTAGGAAAATCTTACAAAGAGAGGAAGGATTTTCGGGTACCTCTCATAGTAACTCGTCGCTGCCGCAAATCACTTACAATGGTATTTCATTTTGTGATAATAAATAAGACCAATGGTATGATTACGTAAGTACGTGTAATAACTAGAGATCATGATTAAGGGCCCTGTTGTTTGCGAAAAGAATTTTACCTCATCTTGTTTCAGTTCCTTACCTGCGCATCTGCAGTTCTGCTTCATGGTCAGTGATTGGATATTTTAACACTCTCGAGCCTTGAGATTCTACATGCAAATCACAGCCGTGATGTGTTGCAGAGACCTTAATGTAATTGGCTCAGACAAATGAAATACGGCTCGTCGCATAGACACGCTGCCAATAACCATGAAGCAGAATTGCAGATGTGTACTTAAGGCACTAAAACAAAGATAGGGCAAAATTATTTTCGCGAAAAACCAAGGTCCCTAGTAGAGGCACATCCAAGGATATCAAGGCCTGGTAGCACGAGCGCCGTAAGGCCGAGTATTGTTATATCAATACTTACATTATCGTCTTTAAGCGCGTCATTATTAGGGACCTCAAAAATTAGCGTATTCTTTAAGGCACAAGCTAGAATTATAGCAACTGTAAGTTCATGTCATTTCACAATTGGTTCCTTACTTATTTGACACTTCGTGTAAGTCGCTGAGCCAACAACAAACATTTAACTTAATGCAGGTCCATCTCACTGTGTCAGCAAGCAGCTTACGAAGAGATGCAGTTTGCTTGAGTGCACATATATTCTTGAAGGCTAGCCTAAATGCTAGTGAACCAGGTCTCTAGCCATTAGACTTCTCATCGAGAAAGTCCTTGCCTGGCGTATGAATGGTTTTGTAGCCCCACGCGCATGTTCTCTAACATTCGGTTTCAGTCGCCATATTGAATTTTATTATTTTTCGCTTTTGTGGAATTCTGAGAAGAAAAATGTTAAATCGGTGACTATACCGCAAATTCTATTTACCTTGAGCTACAATACAAGCATGGCAATATAGCTAATAATGCATAGTTAGGTCGCAAACAGTCGGGCAAATTATGACTATAAAATATTTGCCACGCACATTGCGGCGTAGTTATATGTTAACAGCTAAATCGCAAGGTCTGTACTGTAGCGAAATGTAAATAGTATTTGAGGTATAATTGCATATTTAACAATGTTCTTCTTAGAATTCCAAAAAAGCGAAAAATAAATAAATTCAATATGGTGACTATAACCTGTAAGAGTTCGCTTGAGACTAAGAAGTTACTGAGTTACAAAGGAGCGTGCATCAAACCCCGGATCTATAGAACGAGTCCCATAGAACTGGTATTAGTACGGGACTCTACGCTGCGGTAACGTAATTGTACTGGAGGAATGCACTCGGCCCCGTACAAAAAAAACTACCAATAAGTGTCATTTTTATGCTCAGTGCATAAGGGTATTAACGAAGGAAAAAAAACACGCACAATTTTATGTTTGTACGACACAGTGTTAATTTTATAAACGTTACTTGTGACTATGGTTTTCTCTTGTGCACGTTTGTTAGCTCTCATAGTCTTCCCACAGCGGCATGTCAAAGTCAAGATTTTCAAGTTACGGGAACATGCAAATAAAAACCTAATGACTTATTCGAATCAAATAATTTACACTGAAATTAGATAGTATAGACCATCTACTGTAAGATTTAAAATCGCACAATGAAATTCGTTTGTATAGTTACGAAAATTAGGACGATTTTCATCATGTGTGTAAATTAAAAATATATGCATAAAGGGACTTTATTGTGTCTTTTTAAATATTTTGTCATATGGCCCATAATGTGTTATTTCATTGTAAATTATTTCATTCGAGTTGGTCAGTTGGTTTTGGTTATTCCTATGTTCCTGTAACTTACAAATCTTGATGTTGACATTGGAAGACTACGAGAACTAAAAAATGTCCATAAGTGGAAAATGTAGTCACACTAACTCTACGTGAACACTCATACGAGCTGGATCGTAGCCGCAGTGGCGAGCATGGACGCAGGAAATAAATAAATAAAGTGTATTAGATTCGACTATACATCACGTGCAACTGACTGCATGCATCAACCAATGAGAATATGTTTCTATTATTGAAGTCGTGTTACTGGAGAATGTGTTCCTCCACTCTTGCAAGCTACTGGCTGGAAATATACTTGCAACTACCAGTATAACGTCTTCACAGACAACTCACACTTGTGTATAGTGGCTCCTGGGTAACGCTTCTTTTGCCTCACGTCCACAAATATGATCAGTGGTCGATATGTCGATCACCTTTTTCAATAGGAGGTCCAGGGTTCATACTTCGGTAAAATTTCGATTTAAAGGCGAAAAATTGTGGCTAATTAATCTGTTTTTATATACAAACTATGAATATATATCGCTGGTAGGAATATTTATATATTTATTTTCCTTAATAATATTTGGGAGGCTGTCCTCCTGCGTCCTTAACGCCAAGGCATACCCAAGAGTGTCGTTCCTATCACTAGACTTATTAAATTGTTAATGGCAGGTACAAGTCGTTCCGGATAAAGTGAGCATTATTGAAACCCTAGTTCATTTTTCCTACAAGATAATTTATATTCTCCTGCCATTTGTAATACAAACACGCAACGTAAATAACCATTAAATTATTTAGATTACACCGTACTCATTAGTTAACATCAAAGGTCACAATTAATAATTACTGTTTCCATATCATGTTGAAAACGGATTGGGTAAAGAAATCCCGTCTAAAGTACGATTCCCGTCTACATGCAAACTTTAGATACGACAGAAATTGATTTCAGTTCGCTGGACAAATTTGCGTGTGGTAATGTTGGTACAACTGAAATTTATGTTGGTTGACATGAAATAAACAAATTCATACAATCATCTCTTTATTTTTCTTTGCCCCCACGTAAAGTAAATTTCTTCAGTAATAAATGAAATGGATACAAAAAATGTATTGTTCTTCATGATCGTATGATAATTTTTGTTCAGTCTTTCATTTGTATGTGTTTATTTGCGATTCGTTATCAGTACGATCCGCGTTTCCATGGCGTTAAAAGCCCGACTCAATCAGATACGAGCCCAATTTTTGGTGTAACGACCTTGAGACTCAAATCTATTTGAATCCCGTTTCCGTGAGCGTTTTCATAACGGTGTTTTGAAACTGATTTCAAAATGACATGTAAACGTAGTAAATATTTCTTAATTTTTGTTTTTAACAAGGTTTTCGTCAAATATTTTCAGTTTACTGCGAACCAGTTATACGTCAGTGTGGCAACACCGCATGACGAAGTTGTAGGACGAGTAGTTCACAGCTCGTCGCTTGTCAGCCACGTGTCACACGCTGACAACGGGCCAGGAGTATCTTATGTTACTGTAGGGGTTGTGTTACTGCCACTACCCCTCTACTCCCCTCTACTGTCCATTAAGCTGGTACACCACGATCATCTACACTAGAGGTATCACGTGACGTGCGGTCTGCACCGCAAACCACGCAGTGCGCCGTCAACATTCATCATACTATCACACTAGACTAGAGGTCTTACGGGCGTTGCACCCGTAAAATTTCATTTTTTTTATATTCGTGCCAAACACCGATCAACTTTTGCACATCAAATAACACGTCATTTCCCCAAATAAAAAAAATTAGGCCCCATAGTTTTTGCAAAATCACTCATCAAAGTCACGAAATGGCCATTACGGTGCAGACAAAATAAAAAAAAAAGTATTTATATAATGAATTAAAAATTACGGGAACTGAAAGTCAGTGTATCACTGCATTTCATGACATGTTTGACAAAAGTTAGTTTTGGATATTTCAGTAGTAGCCGAAAGTCAAAGTTATGCAAAAATTTGCCCATTTTCATCCATTTTTAATTAATACAAAAATATATCGCTTTGTGTTTACAAAAGTGTCTTGAAGTAGTTCACATCATTAAGTATCGATATGAGTTATCTTGTTTCTGAAAGTTAATTATTTTTTATTATTTTGGCTACACCGCAATTGCCATTTTGTGACTTTGATAGGTGATTATGCTAAAACTATGGGCCCTAATTTTTTTATTCGGGGAAATGACATGTTATCTGATGTTTAAAAGATGAACAGTGTTTGGCACAAACATAAAATTTTGAATTTTTACGGGTCCAACGTCCTTAAGAGTGTTCAAGTGCGACAAAGTCATAATTTTATGTTTATGTGAAATAGTGTTTGTTCCATATACGATACTAGTGAGGGCAATGTCCTCTAACAAAACAATCTTATCTCACAATGTTCTCTCATAAAGGTGCGTCAAAGTTAAAATTTGCATGTTCTGCAACCATGCAAATAGTGAAAGCCAGTTGACTTACGCTAAGTGAAATAATTCACAATGAAATAAAGTACTATGTGCTACGTAATAAAACATTTTAAAACTTCCCGTGAACAGTTTTTGTATTGTTAAAAAATTACTGAATTTGTATTTTTTATTTATTTATTTATTTTTTTTTTTTTTGTAATTTTGCGGTGGCTTTTAATTCAAAATATTACGTTGTGGGTTTATTAAAATGTTTTATTGCCTAACTCATGGCATGTAAGTCCACAGTGAATTATTTTGTTTAAGTATGTCAGTTGGTTTTCACTATTTGCATGGCAGCGTAACAAGCAGAATTTGACATTGACACCCCGTTATGAGAAAACTATGAGAGTTAGAATGTTTTCGTATGGTTAAAATGTACTTACAAGTCTCGGCTACAAAACTAAAAATACTTCATAAAAGTATAAAATTATAATTTTATTGCACTTATCTTAAGGGAAAGTGTTCGACAGTTTTATTTTATTATCAATTTGTAGGCCATAACATTTATTCCAATTGTATTATCAAAATTTTCTCTTCGCAAAGCATATGATATATTCTTGGTAAACTACTTGAAATAATTAACAATGGAATCTTCTATTAATTTGTCATGCAGAATCAATGCAAGCGAATTCTTGAAAGTTAACGTATAATTTTGGTTTCACATGAAGATTGCAAGCCTTTTTAGTGTCTAGCGTTGCCTTGAGAGCAAAGTATCTTGTTGAAGTCTTATGAAAGAAGGCAATTACTGATTTCATGAGCGCCATGGAATTTATGTACATTTGAGGGTTTTAAAATCTATAGATTTAGTGCATGTTTATTACAAGGAGCTCTAACAGAATGAGGTGCGAATTCCATATTTTCACTTACTGCACCAAATGCCTCAGAAGGCATTGCAGAACAACAACATGTTTCAGTGCCAGCACAATATGTCCTATAGAAGTGGAGAGTTTCAGTAAGAATGTTAACAACTACTTTCCCCACAGTCATAACAGTTAAGCTATACTCTGCCTTATCTTATTTTTCACTAGAGTCAATGACAGAACTATAAACACAATCTACACCACAATCAGAAAGTGCAGAAAACGCGTCAACAAAGAGTACAAAATCTTCTTAATAACACCTTCATCAATGTATCTCAAACTTAGGAAAAGTTCTCCGTGTTTGAATTATCTGAGGTTTCATCAAATAAAATGCAAAAAAAAAAATACCTTTGCGAACTTTTATTAAGATTCAAAATGTAATCTAGTTACCACATATTTCTATTATAATGTTTTGGGTAGTTTTGCTAATATAGGTAGCTCTTGAAGAATATGATTTTAGATGATCCTTAAGATTTCTGTCCCAGATTCAATGCGAAATCTTAAAGTTTCTCTGGAGTTTTCTTCATTTACTAAGCTTGGTCGATCACAGTCTCGGTGGCCACGCAATGGTATATTTTGTCGGCCTAATAGTATGATCGTATTTACAATCGGCCTTGACCTCTCGCTATATTCCTCTACTTGTCGCCAATTTTGATAATTTAGCCTATTAATTACTTCAGCTTCAGGATAAGATTTCAATAATTCTTTGCCTGCATCGACATTACCATTGTGATATAAGTTATTGCTCATGTGTTTCAAAATAGCCATCTTTGCCATAATATTTCGCAACTGATACCACAGGCTTTGTCACAAACATATACATTGAAACTCCTTGATTGTGGCCGCCCTTACCATCAACAGTAAACAAAGAGTAACATAAATACGCAATACGGCCTTTTTTTTGCACATCGGAAAATACGATCAAGTGTCTACTGTTTATGTGACATTGCATTTTTTTAAAGTGTGTTTAATGTCGTTCCTATCTTTCTTATGTACGGAATGCAGGAACAGTCTGTCTCATGTATGTGTTCCGTATATTGACACTTCACTTCTGAGAAGTGTGTCTGTACACAGGCTAGAGGAGACCGTTCTATTCCAGGAAGCCAGATGGGTTTAAAGCTCCAAGCAATGGAACTGCCAGACACATTTATCAGAAGAGAAGAGTCAAAATACGGAAGAGTTACTTGAGACAGACTATACCTGTGTATCCTACCAGTGGTTGGCAAGGGTTTTCTAATAATTGGCATTTTGTGTAATCATGTACTAGTTTTCCGACGTAAGCTTCTATATCAAATACATGAAGTACACTAAGAAAAATAGTTTGTAAATTTACCAGACGTGCGTATAAGAGCGCTAAGAAAGTAGGTATGGTAGAATAGTTACCCAGACTTCCACGGTAGCAATACTAAACCTAATTATAAAACAGTTAAATACATGCTAAAGTTACCAGACTTGTATTGTAACAACTGCCAAAGTTTGCATATTTATAAGACGGAAGTATGGTTACTGTCCCATACTGCGTCTGGGATAATAACTTCCTAAACACTTTAGGTAGTTTTTTACAGTGAGTGTACTATGATGATCCCCCTGGCAGAGAAGGTGCTATTCCTACTACTAGGTTGTTGACGATTCTACTTCTCGCTGTGAAGTGACCACAGGTCCAGGATCACGTGAGTTCATTTACTCAAGTTCAAGTTCTTGCAGCTGAGTTTTGGCTCTTAAGACATTTCACATCACTTTCATTATCAGGCTGTTGTGAAACCTTCTCCACAGTCTCCAATTTTCGGAATAATGTGTAGATCGTTTTGGTGTTGGGACGTTTCCGACCGTGTTTTCCCAGTGAAAACATATATGGTTTATATTATACGAAAACTATTTTCGATGCAAAAATGTTCTTAAATTATTCGAAACATTTAATTAGCAGGGGCGTCATTTAAATTTTTTCTTGGAGAAGAGGGGCAAGACTTTATTTTTGGCGGGAGTGACCTTGTTGCATCTTTTTTATTAATTAAGCATGTGTAAATTAGAAACTTTAATAATAAAACTTCGGTTGTATGTGCTTATGTTAGTATTATTTAAATAACAAAATATACAAAAAATTTCTAAATCCAGGGGGACATTATGTCCCCAGCCCCCTTGCCGACCATAAATGACGCCCCTGTTAAGTAGGCTATAACATGTAGCTGGCATTATGAAGCTGAAATTTTGTTGCATTTGTGAAATGGTACATGTGTCAGCATGATTGTTAATAAGGGCGTAAATTAAAACTTTATGTGTATTGCTTCAGTTCATTTTTAACTTACCATCATTTGAGGATGTTGCCCGCAACAAATAAATGTATGGTACGACAGAAGCCATGACTAGCGAGTACACTGCTCAAGCGCTCGCTGACTGATAACACACGCAGCTACAGTCTCTTTCAAACTGAACACGGAGGTTGTTGAATAGTTGTGCTAATGTATGTGTCATGTTGAAAATGACAGGGCGGGTGGACATGAAGGGTACAACGATAGGGGTTAATGTCAAAGGAGGGTTGTGATATGAACACATTCATAAAAAACCACGCCAAGAAGGGAATGGATGAAGAGGGAAGGATTTAAATTTCAGTTCCTTGTCTTGTGCTTTTCACCGTTTGATCTAAATATATTGTTACAGCTCAAAATCGTGTAGCCGTGTTTGTGTTGTTAATGTTGTATTGTATTTTGTAAAGCTTTCGTGAAGTGTGAATCAACATTTTTCTTTATTTTACTTGGCATTTATTTGGTTTTATTTTTTTTGGAACAGTCTCGGGAGGGTCCATTGCCCCAGGCCCTCCCCCCTCCTTTATGGACTCGACCCAGCGTGGTTGAGATACACAAGACAGTCATCCAAAACCTGCACATATCAGTCACTTTACATATTACATACTTTGTGTACTCGTATAAGGTGACTGATAAGGCGGAAGTATTTTGCGCGTGAGGTCTAGATGAACGGAAGTGATAAGAACGACACTTAAGAGGCCTCCCTACCTCACTTCAAACGGGTTGCAGAGAGTTACGGCTATTCATTTTTCGACGGAAATATTTAACGCAAATTGACGACTTGAAATGAGCCGGAGCTTCAGTTTGGTGTGGGATACTATTCCTACCTTCATACAGGCGCTTGGCTTCACACGTCCAGGATGAGATGTATGTATAGAAAATTTATTATTAGTTTGAAATTTGCCACTTTTTCAGGTTTTCATTTATCTTACGCATTTGCGTATCTTAACCATGAAATTAAACTAATATTTTTTTATACTTATGTGCAAGTCTGTGAGTGTACAAAATGTTTGGTTTCTGCCATCACCAACTAACAAATCAGCATGTCTGTAAACAAGCTTTGTTTCGCACAATACTCTTTCCCTGCGGTATGACGTAAGAGTGTGTGTACCTCAAGTCGTCCATTATATTTGTATATCCACGGAAAAATAACACACACCTTAAACCTTGTAGCTGTATAAAAAATTCGGCACGTAAATTACAAACATAATTTTCAAGCCCCTCAAAATGGCCAAAGAAGGGTTTTCCAGACTGCTGTATATGGGAAAACAACAATCGGATTGGAAAATCACGGCTATAGAAACAAGCGCAAGTAAAATATTCTGGCAATCACTTGAAGTCCCATAGTAAAAAGGATAATAGCAAAGCACTGCACGCCAGCTTAGTGGCTCGCACAGAGAGGCGATAATACATTACATACGCCGGTGAACGTTAACCTTACCGCACCTGCATCACACACACAAACACAGCCTATCTAGGGAGGCCCCTTAACGAGCGGTATGCCTTGCCTTAGTCTCTAACTGCAAGTTACTGAACGGACGTGCGGTCTTCACGCCGGAAACTCGCCTCTATAAGTCGTTGATGATGGACCCTATTATTATGTAACGTAATATCAAATATAAATATGTACTATGCGTGACTATATTGTTTAAAAGTTTTTACACTAAGAAACCTAAAAGGATTTTCTAAAACACCCATTTTCGCCATTTTTCGCCGCTAGAAAACATGCTTTAATGAATATAGGTAATCCTGAAAACGGTTTGCACTTGTGTAATGTTCTTTGAAAGTTATTTCTAAGCATACATGACTCACGTTGAGCTGTTTTCAAATAATCTTGTAACGGTCCTGCGCACTACTAGGCATTCTGGGCAGACACACTGATTTTATTCCACAATCAGCTCTTGATTCAAACAATCGCACAATGAAAACAGTTACTTATAAATTCACTACAAAGGAGTGTTAAGAAGCTAGGTAAGGTAAAATAGTTTCCCATACATAGGGGCAGAAAAATTTGGCTAATTCAATGGCCTGCAAGTTATAATCCACTATCCTATGTATATTCAAACTTCGATCATTCGTTCACTCGCTGCTACTCAGTGTAAAGTCTAGTTTACACCAACGATAACATTGCTAATAACACGCCCATTCAACAAAGTTATTAACAGTGCTGTAAAAATGCTTGAAAATTGTTGACATCATGTTATCAACATTGTTGCCAACATTTAGTAGTAAACAATGTTAAAATTTATAAAAAATATTAATAACATTTGTTAGCAACAATAGCTATGGATTTTAGAAATATGATAATAATTTTGTCACCAACACCGATGAAAACATCATTTTCTAGACTCGTTGTAGGTCGTTCTAGATCAAAGGATGTTAGTAACAAATGTCACTCTCTTGTTATGAGCAATGTTGAAGGAATTTTTGTCATCAACATTGCTATTAACTTCCGTTAATCGTTCTTACAACTTTGTTCGTAACATTGGCGTTTTCATTTCAGCAACGTTAATAACACGTTTGCTACCGACATTGCTATTAAACAGTGTACCACACCTTAGAAATCGTTGATAACATTTTTGTAAGTAACGTTTTGTAATTGACTTTGTTACTGTTATTTTTTTTCGATGCAAACTGTGCAAAACAGCAGACAATGAGCGAACAGACGGGGCTTGAGTGTGTATAGGACAATAGAATGTAAATAACGTAATTAGCGAAATTTTCCTGCCCTTACCCACACATCAATGGTATCGTTCCTAAACTATTCAGTAAACAGACAAGTGTATAATGGTGTTACCAGATTTGTGCGGTAACAATGTTGATCATTTGCCCCCCATTAGCAAGCTGAAGTATGATAACTGTTTCATACTGTGTACGTGTTAACAATTTCCCATAACGTTAGCAAGATTTCTACAATGCATGTATTTGATTCAAAAGACTCGTTGTCAGCGAATCACACATTTTGTTACTACAACACCACACGCATGTGTTTACATAGTACACATTGCCATTTTATCAAGCCAGCGTGTTTGGATAAGGTATAGTAAATATCTTGTTTGAGAAAAACCGATGTCTTGTTTGTGAGAACAATTATGCCACAACAACATTTGTATAGAATTAACAGCACTGACTCAGTTGCTGTTAAACCTATAAGGTCATTTTATTATATCGGCTGAAATATTTATAATTCACGGAAATTAACTTGAAAACCAAAATTATCAATAGTAATATTATTTGTATTAATTCAATTTTTATTGATATCACTAGTTTTCACATCTACCTTTTCATTAACAGAACCTTCTAAATGAAATTCATTAACGAACTTAGTCTTACAAGACAATTTCCAAAAATATGACTATGTATCATTATATGTATATACTAAAATACAAACTTTCTATGTTTAAGTACTTATTGTAAAATTGGCGATGTTTATCTTTAGTAAATTCACAAAGAGTTATTTATGATTGAAAGCGTGACCTTGAAACTGATCCACTGGGAAATAATTAATTGTGAGAAGACAATTATTAAATGTTGGCGTTGTAGCAGTAACCTAAAAGTATCGCTCATGGAAGAAAGTTGTGTATATTTGTGATAGCTTATGATATTGAACAGCATTGACCATGAATGAGATACAGTACTTTGCAATATGTCCATGACGAACAAAAATACTAAGGGTTATATGTAAAGGCGTTGCTTTATCTCGGGAAATGTTTTTATTTGCTAGGTTTCAACATAACTTGTTCATATTTTATGTGTATCTTACGTTTTTGGAGTGTCTCATTTCACTGGACCAGTGGTAGTCACAAGTGCTACTACTATTCAATAGGGACAGGAAAATTTCGCTAATTCAATTATCTACATGTTTGAATCCATTGTCCTATGTACACTGAAGCCCTGTCTATTCGTTTGTCTGTTATGCTAATGAGTAGATATTAATGGACAAATTGTCGGGGCTTGAGTATACATAGCATAGAAGATTCTAACATGCAGGTCATTCAATTAGTGACATTTTTTTGCCCCTACTAATTATTATTTTCGATTAGCACGTAAACAGCTAAATCATGACACACAACCGTGTTGACTAATCATTAGTAGAGGCACGAGTATTTCGCGTATTGATTGTAGGTCAGGTTGGACGCCAATAACCTGTATATCACTGTAATTTCCATGATTAGACAACAGCTGTTTTGACACACCTTTGGAGGTTGCAAGCCAGTAGTAAATAATAAAACAATTCCTGGGGCTAACACGTGCTTGTACGGTTACGAGCCAATGGATATTCGACTTTGGCCAGTGTGTGTATAGGACTGAGAATTCTACACTGCTACCAGATTAATACGCGAAATACTCGTGCCTCTAATAATTAGAGACCTGAAAAATGTGCGTTTCTTTTAGACACAAGCTAGAATTCCATCAACTATAAGTTTGTGTCACTTTCACAACTGGCCTCTGACTTACTTGACATCTCCTGGAAGTCTCTGAACCAATAATGAAAATGTAACTAATACAGTCATATATTACTTTAACAGCAAGCAGTTAACGAGCATATGTTGTCTGCTTCAGTTTACATACATTCTTGCAGGCTAGCCTACAGGTCAGCGAACCCGCGAATTTTTCCAGTTTCTACTATTCATACAAGGTTGCAGGAGACTACGTCGTATATAGGAAAGTACCCTGAAACAAAAGATTTTCGCGATTTTGCCGTCTATGGCTATATGTAGGGGCAGGAAATACTCGCTAATTCAATGACCTGCATGTTATAAATTATAACTTGTAATTAACTATCCTGTGCATACTCAAGCTCCGACCATTTGCCAACTAGCTTCTCCTCATTGTAATAGCAGACAATGATCTAATAGAAGGGGCTTGAGTGTGCGTATAACAATGAATTCTAGCATGTTGGTCACTGAATTAGCGAAGCTTTCCTGCCTTTAGTAATAAAGATATAGGGTAAACCTACATTACTTCGTGATACTAAAACTCCTAGCTTCAGTAACAGAAATATGTTTTAACATTTTAATTGTGTTTGATGCATTGTCCACTTACTGCAGAAACTTCACACGTCTTCTCTGTGTTGGTGACCTGGTGAACTATGTATACACATCCGTCCCAATGCTGTGAAGCAAGCAAAGTTGTTTATCACTATATTAATATATATCACGATATAAGCCCTGTTTGCCCTACTACTAATTACAGAAACTTAATATGTCTGCAGGAAATGTTTGCTGGTACAGCCCAGAATCTTCGAGATCCACCTCAACCCAAGGACAATACAATAAAAGGAAAAGAATACACAAAACGTAATGATAGAGAAGATTCTTATTTTAAAAATACAAAGAGATGTACTCTTGAGAGGAGAGAAGCGTCGTTGTTTGTGAGACATCTTAATGGATGAGCGCACTCAGTTTTTCATCGTCCAGATTATATGGCAGAAGAGGGGTGCAGCTAAGCCGTATAAAAAGGGAACAGAGGGATGGGAAGACAAGGCTATATATGAGAAAGTGCGGGGGAGGACAGACGAGAATCGCGTACTTAGAAACAAACAGAGAGAGGATAAAGGGCAATGTTATTGTTTCCTGTCACACGCCTAGCCGGTTCCCCTTCCATCCACAGAGTTTTATGATATCCTAAGATGAAGCAAAGGAATGACCGGGTTCCCTGGCATGAAGAAGGGAGGGAAGTGGAGGACAGAAAGGGGAAACAAAGAGAGAACAGAAATACGCACGGTTCCCCGGTGAACTAACAGTTTTCAAGCAGGAGCAGCGCGGCAACATAAAGTAGACTTTCTTCCCAGAGACTCATTTTATTTCCCTCAGGGTTTTCTTCCTCTGCCTCGCGTGTTGCACATGCGCGAGATTGGTTAATTTATGGCCGGGCCGCGCTGCACCAGCGGGGCTTTCTCTCCCCTTGGACGCAGATGGTTGGTGTCCCTGCGGCAGGGGTGGCCAACCACTGTCTTCGTCTCTTGTACGACTTTCACCTGAGACCACCACCAGAGGCTGTTACACGCACTACCGCACTGCGGAGGTTAGCTTCAGTAATACGGACTATGTTTGTCGTGGCCTAATTACTAGTTTCGGCTCTGGCTTTAGAGTCCTCCCTAGATAGACTGCTTTTGTGTGTATGAGGCAGGAGCAGTAAGGTTGCCGTTGACCGACGCGACGTATGCAATGTATTATCGCCTCTCCGTGCAAGCCCCTCATATGGCGTGCAGTGTTTACAAGTAAGCATGAGACTTTATCCAGTGACCACATTATTTTATTTATGGGCAGCGTAGCTCAAAGTCTAACGCTTGTTTATAGATTTGTGTTTTTCGAATGCGGTTGTTACTTTTCCAGAACCTATTTTCGGCTATTTTGAGGGGGCCCGAAAATTATGTTTCTAATTAAGGTCCCGAATTTTTGAAACTGTAGCGACATAGTTTAAAGTGTGTGTTAGTTTCGTAGATATACAAATACAAAGCACGTTAAATATTTCGTTAAAAAAAAAAGAATAGCCGTAACTCACTGCGACGCATTTTAAGCGCAGGTAGAGAGAGAGAGAGAGAGAGAGAGAGAGAGAGAGAGAGAGAGGCCTCTTAATGCGGCCGCCTGATGAGTGGCGTGTTTGTGTACGCGGGGCGAAAATCGACTAGGCGCTACGAGCGACGTCGGCCGGCACGTGTATTGTGATATCGTCTCTACGCCCAAAAGTCCTAAACGCGCGCGCAGTGTTCCCGCCGTAAAGTTTTTACTGTGGGATTATAAGGGCGTTCAAGTCGGGAAAAATCATAATTTTATATTTATAGAAAATAGGGTCAGTTTTGTAGACACTACTTGAGAGTACAATTTTCTCTTGCGAAAAAAATTTAGCTCCGCCCGTTTTTCCATAATGTCAGCTCACAGTAAAAATTTGCATTTTATTACTTCATGCAAAATTTGAAAACCAGTTAACATAATGAAATGGGAAATATCACATCAAAACTACATGCCATGGTCTACGGCTTGAAGCATACAGAAACTCTTTACAAAGCATTTTTGTACTTAAATTTTTTTTCCCTAAAATTTGTTAATTTTTTATTACTTATATATATATATATGTATATACATATATATATATATATATATATATATATATATATAGAGAGAGAGAGAGAGAGAGAGAGAGAGAGAGAGAGAGGAACTCCCACGTGGAAAAAACCT
Organism: Medauroidea extradentata; assembly: GCA_003012365.1. Lineage (NCBI taxonomy): Eukaryota > Metazoa > Arthropoda > Insecta > Phasmatodea > Phasmatidae > Medauroidea > Medauroidea extradentata. The sequence continues at coordinate 65,710 of PNEQ01121354.1, read as the reverse complement.
GTTCTAGCTTTAAAAATTACTTCCAATATGCGTGGTTTTGTTAAAATCGTATCTTTAGCAACACTATTTTTAACTATTTAATGTGACGAATACAGGTATAGGCGGTGCGGAATAAAGTGAACACTAAAAATAGCGCTGCCAAAGTTCTATTTTCAGACAACTCTTATCTTTCCGCGCGTAACGGCTAACAACGGGAAACGTCTAATCTATACACACACGTCACTTGATGTTTGCGCGTGTAAGATACATTTTACAGTTCGCAGGAGCATATATAGTTTGGTAAAAAGGGTTTATACATTACATGAAATACAAGTAGTACGTTGATTTCAGTTGATTTTGTTTCATTATTGTTGTATTTAAATAGGAAAATGCATGGAACTATAGTGAATATTTAATTATATGCAGTAACACCTAGCAACAGCTAGTGATAGTTTTCTAAAGTAAACCTTTTAGTGCTCACTTTATCCTGAACGACCTATATCACTAGTACTCCCAAAGCACTGAAGAGCGCATTGAGTTGATACATAAAAAAACTGCATGCGTATATTTGTACCAGAAAAGAGAGCATTTTGTTCTAGTTTTTCAAGGTATTACCGTGGCCAGCTGACTGTCTTGTAAACAGCGTTGCAGCGTGATAGCAGAAATATTTATTTTTCCTAAGAAACTTCTCAACATGTTTCTAATGTTGTGTTTACGAAGAGAACAAACACTTCAAACGAGTTCGAACTGATAGTTTCAAAACATCACGTTAATTAGAAAGCATTTCGGATCCCCTCAAAATGGCTAAAACCAGTTTTTCAAAAATATTACAACTAAACTACTACTTACGGGATTCGTATGAAACTACGATAGAAAGGTGTACTGGACTTTCCTTCAACAAAAAGATTGAGTCACCACTGAAAGTGTCAGTCAGGCGGGTTTTCTACGATACCTCCGAGCGCCGTTTCAGTGTCTTGCGGTAGAGGCGATACCACACCAGAATAGCCTGCCAACATCGCCCTTGGCGCCGTGACTCACTCACACTAACACACGTCCAGTAGGCAGGCACCTTAATGTGGCTGCCTACCCCAAGCTTCACATGCGTTGTAGCGTGTTCGTAAACAGGTTTTTTCTACGATAATATTCCATGTACGCCCGTTGTGCCAACGTACGAAAATAAAACAAACTTCAGACAAGGTCGGAACCTCATTGTTAAGACGCCACGCTTATTAAAAGCACTATTTCCAAGCCCTCAAACATGGCAAAAAACTGCTATTTCAGACTTCCGTACCTCAAAATGTGCTAACCGGATGTACGTCAAACCCTTACTGCACCATCGCTTTTCAGCCTCTCACGCGCGGGTAGGCAGCGCCCGTAATGAAGGATCAATTTCATCATCTGTTATGCAGTTCACTTCTACCAACTAAAATACATGCTATTGCACATTCTATCTTTGTCGAGGGGTTGCTATGGAGTCTGTACAGGTTTATCCCATCCCTTCTGTAGTTTGGACTAGCAAGTATGGGCGGTACATATGGCCTCAATTGCGGCTATATTTGCCCAATCCTGGTAGAGCCACGATGCAAGTGCCTTTGTTCTGCACGTTCCTTGCGTGTCTAAACGTACGTAATTCTGTCCTCAGACTCAACTAGGTTCTATCCATACTCCCGGGCTTCCTACTATTTTAGTAATTAGAGTAATTAGAGTAGTTAGGAAAAAAAATATATTTTAACCAGGTGAGTGAGATAGGGAAATTATTATTTTATCAGCTGCTATTGTGCATATCGACACCTCGTCATAGCGCGTCATGTTGTAAAATAGGATATGCACTCGTTACCTCCGACACACCGTAATGAATTGAAAGTTCTCATAGCTACAAACTTGGTATCGCTTTAATCAGGAGTCCAACTTGCAAAAATCAAAATGGTTCGTCAAAACAAAATGGTTTCTGTTTATTAGTGTACTAAAGATGTCGCAAATTTTTGTACATAAAAGTCGTTATTTTCTGGAAGTGGGTTTAAAGAGACTGTGTCACTGAAAATGTTGAATTTTTCTTAATTTCATCTTGTTTCCAAGTTTATTTAAAATATTTCAATGGGAGCGTAGGTAATTACCTCACCTTTCACTGCACACAATTTAATTTACTTATTAAAACGTTGTTATGAAGTAATTAAACTAATAAGAAATTTAAGAAATAATTATCTGTTGACACACAGTAACGATTAAGAACTCCTAGTACAAATTTACTCCAATAATACGCACCTAATCGTAAAATATAATGTTTGTTTTGAAATATATTGTCGATAATTCCTCACATATTTAATTTAGTAAACGAATTTGTTAACTTCAGCAAAAGAGGTGACACATCCTTTTAAATACAAAATTACGTTGTCAATGTTTTTATAATATTTTTGCCATACATCCCGCGGTGTCTTAAAACAGTCAATACTATTTAATTTCGTAAGTCTGTAAGATTTTGGTGGGTTAACGATATCGTAATCATGCAAATGTTTACTTTGACATGCTATTATGGGGCAAAATGCATGCTAATGTGATACCCATAGGAGGATAATCTAGTCACTAGTAACGACCACAAAAATAACAGAATTTCGAACAAATATAATATTTCAACTTTGATCAGCCTTAAGTTGGCCGCCTGAGTGGATGTATTAAGCCACGTATGAGGTCTAGAAGTGCAGAGCTGTAAGGATGACACAGCAAGCATATCACACCTCACCCTAGCCTCTACGCGTACGTGGTTTGAAATCTGGCTTCTACGAGACATTTAGTATCTACACTGTAAATATATGACGCAATAGGAACAGATGTAAACACATGTAGGCCTACCTATTTAAAAAACATTGCGCGCGGAGATTTTCATACACATAAAATACCATAAATGCATCAGTTTCCGCCAACAACTATAATTATTAATGTAGGATATTAAATTAACAAACGTATATCACTTATGAAAGCTGAACATAATGAAACGAAATAATTCACAGTCAAAGTACATGTCACGGGCTAGGAATTTGAGTATACAAGAACCCAATACAAAGTAGTTTTGTATCTAAAATAAATTCTAAAACTATTACAAAATTCCAAATTAAAAAAATTTAAAGTACAAAATTTGCTTGGATGGGTTTTTTATATACGTAAAGCTCTAGTAAGTGATATTTACTATGAATGTGAATTATTTAGATGAATTAAGTTAATTCGTATTCGGGGTTGTATGAGCTAAAAACATGTAAATTTTGACTTTGAAATGCCATTGTGGGAAAACTGGCTGAGCTACATTAACCCCATATGGATCAAGGCTAATATTACCTTCGCTATAGCAGTAACAGTGTTAGACATATGAACATTACCTTCGCTCTTTATCAAAGAATTAGTCGTGCTTATTTTCGCTACTTTCTGTCAAATAATGTACAACAAACGGTTACATTATCAACGCGATACAAAAAGAAACGTTTTGTAAACTTTGCAGTCAACCATTCTTTACATTTGACTTCGGCGAACGTAGCAAAAATAATAACGACTGTGTCTTTGATAAAACTCGAAAATAATTTTGATATGTGTAATACTCTTATTGCTATAGCGATAGTAAAATTAGCTTTTAACTATGAGGGATTAACGCGGGTTGCATACATGCGCCTGAAACACTGGAACGGCCTTTTAAGGGCGCCGCCTAACTGCAATTTAGAGGCTCAGAAATGACGGAGACATAGGGGCGACCTTGAAACACACATCAAATGCGGCGTTGCCTCAACAAACCAAGCTCTGAACTAGCATGCAAGGTTCCCGCCGAACTGTTTTTACTACGGGATATTAAGCAGTGACCATATGATTTTATTGGTGGTAAGTCGGTAGCAAAGTTCAGTTCACATTACAATCTGAGTTACATATGCATTCTGTTAATATTGTTTGAATTACGGCAGTCTGAAAAGGCCGTTTTTAGATGGAGGGCTTAGAAACTGTTTTTAATGAGCATGGTGTCTTAACAGTGAGGTTCTGACCTTGTGGGAAGATTTTTTTACTTTTGTACGTTGGCATAATGGGCTCACGTGGGATATTTTAATAGAAAAGAACCGGTTTACGAACACACTGCAAAACATTTAAAGCGTGGGGTAGGCGGCCCACTTAAGGTGCTGTTTCATTCGCCATATTGGATTGTTTTATTCTTCGTTTTTATAAAATTCTGAGAAGAAAATGTTTTATTTATTTATTTATTTATTTATATATTTTTTTTTGCCTTTATATCGTGAATTCTATTTACCTTGTGCTACTGTGCAAGAATCGCAGTTAAACTTTTAAAGAATATTCAGGCCACAATCAATCCAACCATTTTTTTAATGTTATTAATTTGTCCGACTGAGCGCAGCCTAGATGTAGACTGACAGAAAAATTTTGTAGAAAGCCTTCGCTGCGTGGTTATTTTATTGTAGTAATCACAACATAATTTTGTGGTGACCACAGTATTTTAGTGGTGACAGTAAAATGTTTTTGTGGTGACTACAAACAAATTTTGCAGGGTGATCAAACAAAGTATTTTGTTCCCGTGTACGCTAAAGGTTCAACTGCAATGCTTTTACTGTAAAGAATTTGCGCTATAGTTGTAAATGGCCCCTTTTATTCTCAGAATTAAAATAGTAATACTAATATAATCCAGTACTGCTACTAGGACCTAGCCTTAAGGCCTCTGCTTACTTGGTTTCAATCAACAGGTGTTGCAAGTAAATTTGTTAAATAAATTTTGCTCTAGAAATGATATATAATTAGGTACACAGAATATTGTGATAACACTTGTAACTGAGTCTTGTTCAGATCCACAGCTGTGAAGTAAACCCTCATTTCAACAGACCGTCTATTTACTATGAATAACAAGCATGAGAACTTTTGGCTAAGACATATAATGGAACACATCCAGCATTACAGCTTAAAAATAGAGATACGTGGTTGTCGCGAAAATGTTTTTGCACGATTTTGTTTCCAGTGCCTTGCGAGCAAATCTGCAGTTGTGGAAGGCGATAAGTCGGATGTAACACGTCCGGCAAACACTTCCTCGCCTCTCGGCGCGAAGGACTTAACTAGCGTGCACGTTGTCGTAGGAAATGTTTTTTAACGGGACTTCAAGAGATGACCCTGATATTTTCATTTGTGGAAAGTACGAGGTTGAGTCCAATGAAGGGTTCTATGATTAAGTTTTATGATTACAGTTGATATTTTCTCAGCTACAGCAACGTGGAAAATGTAATTGTAACCAATTTTGTGGAGCTTAGTGATAACGTCTGTAATTAGCGGACGGCAATTGTTAAACCATAGCGATACTGTTTGAAGTTAGTCTTACTGTCGTAGATAAACGCATTGTAAACGTTACTGACAGTTATAAAAAGAAGAAAATATTTTCCGTTCCTCGCTACAAGTCTGACGCATCAGATCCGTCGACTCTTAATTATATTTGTATGAAACAATGTTAGTTTTAAAGACGTTACTTGGGAGTAGGTATTCGTATTACAAAAAAAATAACAAGGCCAGCTTTTCAGTAACGACACTTTTAAGTTATAATTTAAATTATATTACTTCATACACCACCAAAAAATCAATAAACACAATTAAACGAAATAAATATATTATCAGTGTACATGGCACGCGCTACAGCTTTATGTATGTAAAAACCGTTGAAGAAGTTGTTTGCATTTTTTAAAAATTGATGAAATTTGTAATTTCACTTTATGGAATTTCTTCAATACCAAAAAAATTTTCGTTGATTTTTATAAGCTTGAAGCCGTAACCTGTGCCATGTAGTATCTCAACGAACTATTTCGTTTCGATATGTTCATTGGCTTCATGGGTGAGTGAAGAAATTTTGGTCAGCTGGTGAGGGGTGACATGAGGTGAGTATGGAGCAGTGCCGAAATGAGCGGTCGTGGGAAACGGAAGATCCCCGAGAAAACCCACCTACCAACGGCACGATTTCCACATGCGACCGACGGGAATCGAACTCGGATCGCCTTGATGGGAGGCGAATGGTCTGACCATTCGGCCACTGCGGCCCTTGGTTCAGTGCGGATGTATGAAGTAAACTCTAGCCGACATTTGAAAACTGGCTGAGCTATATTTTTGTAAGAGGAAAAGGTGCTCCTCAGTGACATCTAAAATAACTAACACTTTATCACATAAATATTAAATAATGATTTTCCTTTTCTTGAACGCCCTTAAGGGGAATTGATCCCTGTCATATCGTTTTACGGGTTTTCTTATAAATCAGGGAATATACACATTGTTTTACTTTTTTCACCTTGACAAGGCATAGTTTATTGTTTCATTCACTTTTTGGAATCCACATGGCATTGTTACTTTTAATGTTGCGGCCTCTGTAGTCGCTCCCGTAAATAAAGTAATTTTTCCTTTTCAGCTGTTTCCCGTTGCAAAATAATGAATGTATTATGGTTCCAGCAATTACAGAAAATCGATTAAGTTTGTATCTATGCCTTGTCGTGACAAAAATTTTGATACATCGACTTGAACAGGAGTTATCGAGAAGAAACAGATAAATCCAAGGTGGTAGGGATCAATATCCCTTAAAGTGATAGTGTTTAGTTATGGTTCCTGCTAGTTTGTAGTTTCTTCCTTATTCAAAACAAGAAGGGAATCGTGCGCTGAGCAATCTAGATGGAGTTGGGCAAGCGGCGTGGGTATTAATTTCCCGAGCCCGTTGTTTAAATTTGCAGCAGTTTTTTTCCCCGTGCATGCACCTCGCTGCTAATCTGCGGCGGATGACCCAAGTTATAATGAAGTTTGGCTGCGCGCAGGCCGGGATAAGCCAGGCCCAAGATGGAGAGGGCTGTACAAAGTTGCGTCGAAAGGGATTGAAGGGGGAAGAGTCCTAGCCCGCTGCGTTTCCGGGATGAGAAGGGGGTAGGGGAGAGAAGGGTGGAGAATCAACAAACGCGCATCGCAGCGAAGTCGCAGGTGAAATTCTTTCGTATTGTGGTTCCAAGTATTACAACCGGACATACCGTACCTCATAAGTAGAGCTGGGTGAAAAACATGGTGAACAGTTTTGGAACAAATCACAGAATGTTTTGCCCTGAGTTTCTATGTCTGTGACGATAGTATTTTTTTAAAACATAACCGGTAGCCAACGTCGTAAAATCTGTCTATACCCATGCTATAACTGGTTGTTACTTCGTAATCTATGATTAGATAAAAGTGCAGCTTGACAGAAGCTGATTAGTTAACTTATGAAATTTCCTTTCAATTGATGAATTAGCTAAAATACTTAGGGTAAACTGACCATATATCGCGGTATATCTTAAGGGCGCCGCCTACCCGCGCGTGAGAGGCTCAAAAGCAACGGAGCAGTAAGGTCGACCTTGAAGCGCGCATCGAATGCTGCGTCGCCTCAACGAGAAAAGCGCAGAACTGGCGTGCAAGCTTCCCGTCGAACGGTTTTTACTGTGGGATTCTAAGCGGCAACCATATAATAACATTGGTGGAAAGTCTGCAACTGAGATCAGTGCTGGTTACAATCAGAGTTTCACATAAGTTACATCCGGTTAGTATATGGTGAAGTACGGAAGTCTGAAAAGGCCATTTTTAGTTACGTTGAAGGGCTCAGAAACAGTGTTTTTAATGAGTGTGACGTCTTAACAATCAGGTTCCGACCTTGTCTGAAGTGTGTTTTCTTTTTGTACGTTGGCACAATGGGCACACGTGGAATATTTTCGTAGGAAGAACCTGTTTGCGAACACACTGCAACGCATTTGAAGCGGGAGGTAGGCGGCCGCCTTAATATCTTGATAAAGCACTTTGCGGGCTTCACACAGTTGGAAGGCTCTACGCACAGAGTTCTCTACATTACCAACACAGAGCAGGCACATGTAGTTTCAGCAATAACTGATCACTGTATCACATATAAGAAAACAATTAAAATATTTCATGTTTATGTTACTGAAGTTGGAAGCCTTAGTATCAGCAAGTAGGGTAGGTTTATCCTATGATATGTGCTTTCCCAGTAAAACCCCAAGACAACTGAGAGGTAAAAACAATCTAATCACTGACCTTGAATTGTCAAGCGACAACGGACAGATTGACATGTAACATAATGCATTTTCCTCCTTTACCTTCAGGACATTGAATGCTGAAGACATAACAATACCACATTTCAGCCATGTTCACTATTATAAATTTGTATTTTTAAATGTCATATGACAGGACTAAAATAAACCATGTCGTCTATAGATAAGAAGCTTTATATATTTATTGGAAAAAACTTTATAACAGAACAGTTATTTACGGAGATTCAGGTAAATGCGCAAATACTGATTTTACAGAAATCGTCTAGCTGCCGACTTCTCTTGACCGCCTGTCCAAGCCCCTTACAAGTGGGCTTAGCTTCGGAAGTTACAAAAATATTTGAAAACTGTTCATCGCACATGACTTTTGTCATAGCATTGAAAGAAATTTACATGTATGAATACATATTTCATGTCCAGCGGCCTCAGATAATGAAAATGGGTGTATTTGCAGTCCTATTTAGGTATGCATGTACATCTTGGCGCTGAATCTTTTAGAAGGCATATGCTTGCACAATCACCTTTATATCAAATATTACTTCAAAAAATTAAAGAGTCACAACTGATTGTCTAACAGAGGCGAATTATCGGCGAGACGACTGCAGTATGTGACTCATGCACTTTTAGATAGTAACCCAATTCGCAAACAAAGTTTCTAGAGATTTTACTTTATCGGCTCTTGTCTGAGTTTAATAAAAGAAATGACTCTCCTGAGAGTCCTGAAACTCGGAATACTTGATTAGTATTCAGCGGAGATACAAAGTAATGAATGTTTGTGATGTGTTGAAGTACACGAGGAGGGTGACAATGAGCGACATATCAGGTTGCCAGAGGTGCAGCAGCATGAAACAAGACTGCCACAGACTGACTGGCGAGAGATGAGTCTGGCTGGACCAGGCAACGACGAGGCAGATGATTGATGTGCCGGCGGGGGAGATAACAAGCGAGCGAACAAGCGAATGAAAATAACCCACAATGATAGAAACACGAGTGTCGGGGGAAGGTGGCCATCTTCATCTAGCAGGGTGGGTGGTGATGGACGAGGGGCGAGAGGTGGCAAGGAAGAGAACAGTTGAAGAGCGGCCAAGCGAGACACACAAGAAATGATCATGAAAGGGCCATGGAAAAGGAAAATTAATTTCTGGCGACGAATTTTTACCAGCAAGTCAGGTGCACGACAATTGTAACACATACACACGAAGAATAAGGCAAACATTAAATTCATTAAGGGACCTGCGAGGTAATTCTGCAAGCGCATGTTTCGAATGGGGAATAAACGATAAACATTACTTCTCAAGTTATCAATTTTAAGATTGCTTTCCAACAATAGGTATTATAACTGATATTTCAAGACGAATTTTGCCAGGTAAAAACTAATCTATTTATTATAATACTAAATGAACTGGATTATGTGTATATAAAAAGTATATAAAACGCTAATGACATAGTATCATTACATTGTTACACAGATATATTACTGTAACTGTTCTGAGCTGCATATTATGAGCACAGGTTTAAATCCCGAGCAGTCCAGCCATGATGCTATGTTTACTCGAAACAACACGACACTACATCAGTCCATCCTAGCTGGAGGGGAGCTTCACCCCCATCTAGCCCCCGAATTATACAAACGGGTAGTACGTTAAAATTTAGGAACAACCCCCCTTCAGCCTTAAATATGTGTCCGGAACCCAGCTAAAACAATTTCACACGCGCCCCGCCGCTGTTCCAGCGATTTGAAACTAGATTGTCAGGGTGCATTTGTGTTTATAAACACCCAGCAAGTTATGGAAGCTTCGGCTTCCGGTCTCGCGACAGCACGTCCTCCGGGGGCATATGATGAATCAGCCGCGGTGCCCACGCAAGATACAATACAATAATACATTTACACTGTCATCTAGGAGTGCAGTTACGGAAACTGATGTCTAAGTTCGGTGTAAACAACGCGAAAGACATGTTTCGTTGTTGACGGAAACATGAATTTGTAATTCAAGTTTCGTGTCTAAAGTAACGTTTCGTATACGGTATAAACAGCGAAACTAGGGTTTCATAAGTAGCGACTTCTACAATGATAGTTACACAACTAAATTGGTTAAACTTAAGGCGGAGTGTTAGACAATTTTATTTTATTTTCAGTTTTTAAGCAATACAATTTAATTAAATTGTATTATCAAATTTTATCTTCGGCAAATCATAGGATTTATTCTTGGTAAACCGCTTGACATAAATAATAATTAAATCATTCATTCATTTCTTGCCGAATCGTTGCAAGATAATTATAGGTTAACTTTCAAGAATTCTCTTGCAATGAATCTGCATGACAAATTAATGAAAGATTCCAAATGTTATTTATGTCTATCCGTTTACCAATAATATATTCTATGCCTTGTCGAAGAGAAAATTTTGATAATACAAATTGAAAAAAATATTATTGCTCAAAAACTGAAAGTTGAGTAAAACTGCCTAACACTCCGTCTTAAACTATTTACACAGGATAATATAACCTTATTTATTTGTTAGACACTTTATTCTCAGTTACACAGAAGAGAAATACGGTCATCACTTGATATTGAACGAAGTTAAGTAAATATAAATATTGAAATACGTTAATAAAAGAGCGGTATGTGTTTTAAAGTAACAAATTTGATAACTTCTAGACTTCTCGTATATTTATATTCCAGTTCATAAACAGGAAATTGAAAGTTTTAAATATATTTTGTATATGTTTTGACTCGAGTTATTTTCCACAATTTCTCATTCACTAAACACAAGTTTCTGAAACAACAGTTTTGCATTGTGGTGTAAACACTTTGTCAGAACTAAACTTTCAGGTGACGGTATAAACGGACTGATAGTTGGTGCCAAAGCTGTAAAGACGCCTCTTAGCTTGCTGAAGTATTTGACTTGGACGGATTTCAGGTGAGATATCTGCGAGGAGCTCACATACCCTACCTACTACCTCCCACGCGAGAGTATCGAGGCTGGAGGAAGGAAGATAAATTGAAAATTCCCTGGGCCACGCCCAACTTCTCCCGGGGGAGAGGTTTACATATCCACTTGCGAGAACTTCTCCCACGCCTGAAACAGGATTACCGTAGCAGTTCGCGGCTTCGATGCATGCGGCGATAAAACATACGAACAACCCAGCTCGGCGTCGCTTCTAGCGCCGATCACAAACCAAACCTCTCAACGAGATCCCAATACTTCCTTTGCTTTTATGCCGACCCAGGTGACTCAGAAGCACAACTGCGGGACGCCCAAGAAGCATTAAATAAGATGTCTTAACTCCCATGTTTAACAACAATATCTTTACTTTCGCCGAAGATGTAACCTACAATTCCCTCCTCCTTAACGCCACAGTAAGAATACGCACCACGAATGATTGGTCTATAAATGAAAGAGAAGTTTTAGAATTTCCACGTTTATAACACAGAGTGTTGTCCAATTACATGCCATTATTTTGGGGAAACTGTTATCATATGACCAATCATTCCTTACAGCTAGAGAGACTCGGGCTGCATTATGCCAGCGTTGGGAAACCAAGGATGACAGCCACTCACCTCACCCACCCTTCCATAATGCCTCAATAACGAGGACAAACACGCCGATATAACACCTTGTTGCCCAGTAAACAAGGTCTATCGCCCGCCAACACTCATTCCATCAACAGCAGTCTAGCTCTCCTCTAGGGCTCGGGGTTCGAGTCCCGGCGGGTAGTGCTCATCCGTCGATGTCATCTACTTCATCAGTCCAGCTTTGGTAAGGTCATCAGATCAATTAGGGGGCAGAAACCCTCGACTTTATGTAGTATATTTAATAATCAGTAATACTGCGCTCCCCTAATACATTTATATAATACAGCGTAACCGTTTTTGTATTCCGAGAACCTGCAATTGTACTACAGTAAATGCCCGTTCATACATAACTGCCTCAATAATTTATCCCTAAATAATCCTACTCAATAAACTTTATAACAAAACAATCCTCAAGTGTATAGGAACAAAAAAAGTTACATGGACATTGCACGCACAGTTTCTGCACGACAGTTGGCAATACATGATGTACGGTTGACAAGCGCGTGTTTGGACCATGGTGATGTGTAATGTCATTACAGAAGTCCTATACATTGTACACTCCACTATGTTACTAGCACATAAACAATAGGAATAACTGTGAAAACAACAGCTCGCGCTATGAATCGTACGTCATGTATGCGAACTGTTGTTAACGAAGAAACGTCCCGTTCTCGGCCCTATATCCATTTAAAGCATTGTTTGTTCTTTTATATATATACACACACACACACACACACATATATATATATATATGTGTGTGTGTGTGTGTGTGTGTAGATATTTCCCCCAAAATATTGCCATTCAATTTGACAACATCCTGTGTAATTTTCATTACTTCGTTTAACATTTCTATATACTAGATAAAACCAACTATTTGTTAATGACATGTGTTTATCGCGGGAAAACTTGACAGTTTGCTGGGTTTGAACACACGTTCAGCATATGAAAAATGACTGGATTTCACTTGTGCGTGGAGCTGTTGCTCTATTTGACTGAGCCAATAAGAATACCGCTATAGTAATATTTGATGCCTCTCATTGGTCTACAGACATCTACTCAGTGGGGCAGTAACCAATTGACAGAGATCTAAGTTGGCAGCATATAAAATACGGTAGTGTCTTGACTTAGATGAGTCAACTTGCGTTATAGTCATGTCTCTGTAAATAACACATGGAGCATATTTCAACAAGGTAGATATTGCCTAACGCGTATAGCAGAAGTCATGTGGATTGGAAGCGCCACTGATGTTTAGTGAAACAATTTTGCAACAACTTGTTTAAATGTCTTGCATGCACATCTGCAGCTGTGCTTCATGGTTATTGGCAGTGTGCCTGTGCAGAGACGTCACTTATTTTATTGTGCCAATGAAAAGAAGGTTACTGCGATATCCCAGCTCTGTGATTTGTGGATAGAATCTCAAGACGGCAATAGTTTAAAACATCCAAGTTAAAAAAAATAATAATAACTGACCACAACGCTTAGCTGCAGACGTGCGCTTGGTCTTGAAAAAAAAAATTAGTGACTCTATGCATGGGTTAGTACGAGGTAGTGGAAGTACAGTATGCTAATGTACAGTTTCTCGGAGTTGACAGATATAGTCTTGGCGTGTGGGGAATTATAAATTAATATAACTGTAGAAGTCAACTTGTATCTAATCCGGTTCTTCAACACACCACCACAGAGTTATTACCATAGTTGCATACATGCGCGTACAAATGTTTGTTCCTGTACTATATATGCTCCACTTGTATTTATACATCCCTTGACGTTTATTGTTTCTTATAGTACACTTGTGCACATCTCGGCTGCTCGTCGGCTAATTTAATCAGTCATTTCAGAAACAACATATGTCACGTTTTTCACATAATTGAAACTCCACCGTTTGACACAAAAGTAACTTGTACACCAATTTTTATTGCAGCACATTATTTAGAAGGTTTATAAAAATATACATTTTCAGTATTACACTATTTGATAGCTTTTTCTTGAAAGTATCACGTGGTGTTTCTCAAATGACTGAATCAGTTCCTTTCACAGTACTACACCATTATTGTGCCTGGAGTTTGTGATGCCGTTTTTACATTGGATCAAACTCCATTTGGAGGCGTCATAAAAGTTTGCGAAACAGCATGTTCCTAAAATAATCTGCGAAATTTGCAGGTGTATGTCTGTCTGAGACAATAACGAACTTTCAAGAAAGCGCATGGATTTCATACATCCTAGCTGAGTCTGAGGACGTGTCGACAGTCACTAAACATATATTTGAAGTTATTAAGGGTGTTTAAGAGCGATAAAGTCATTATTCTATATTTATACGCAATAATATTGGTTTTGTAAACGATACTTGTAAGTACAGTTTCCTCTTTCGTAACAATTTTAGCTGGTGTAGTTTTTTTTTTATGACGTTTCGTCAAAGTTTAAATTTGCATGTTCTGCTGCCATGCAAATAGTGAAAACCGATTGACTTGCGTGAGTGAAATCATTCATAGTGAAATAACTTACTATGGGCTACGTAATAAAACATTTGGAAATATCCTATGAACTGTTTTTTTTTTATTTTAAATACATTTCTGAATTTGCAACTTTTTTCCTGTACTTTTACGATTTTTTTATTTAAAAATGTTACATTGTGAGTTTTTAAATGTTTTATTTCATAGTTCATGGGATGTAAGTTCACGGCCAATTATTTCGTTTAAGTAGGTCAGTTGCTTTTCACTATTTGCATGGCAGTATAATAAGCAAATTTTGACATTAACACTACGAGAGTTAAAATTGTTTCGTAAGAGTACAATGTACTCAAAAGTATCGTCTACAAAACTAACAATATTTCATTAAACATAAAATTTAGATTTTATCACATTTGAACATCCTTAAGGTTCATATAAGACAGTGTAGTCATTCTACTCGCTAACAGAACACGGGAACTGCAAACCAAGTTGCAAAATATGAAGTTTGTGACTTCACCATCATGTGGTGTATATGGTGTTGATATCACGATGTGACATGAGTTACTTGAGTGGCTGAAGACACAAGACATTTATAACTGGCTGAGAGGAATCCTGTAAGTTATGACATGATGAAGATATTCATGAAGACTGACCGAAATTCGCTACGAAAAACGTGAAAAATGTTAGAGAATTGCGAACATTTGCACAAAGAAAGAAATTTCTAGTAATTGACTAATTCCCATCCAAATAAAATCACATGACAAATTGTCGGGTAAGATAAGGTAAGTAAGCTTTACGTCTCGTCGACAAGGTCATTATAGAAGGTGACACAACTTAGTACAATGACAACAGCTGTGGGAGGAGTCGGCCATGGCCGTTGTTATTGAACCATCTCAGCATTCGCCTGGAGCGATTTCGGAAAATGACATACAACATAAATCATGATGGTCGGAGCCGGAGATCAAACTCGGGTCATACGGTGAAACAAGCAGACATTTTTTAAAGCAAGTTAAGATTTATATGTAGGGCATACGGATACCGATAAGATTTTTGCGTCATTTTGTTTCAATGCCTTATGTACACGCCTGCAGCTCTGCTTCGCTGTCAATGACTGCACTTTACCAACCCTCGGCGTTTTAGGATTATACCCGCAATTCACAGACGTGTGTTGTCCGAAATAGCAAACATCAATTGGCTCACTTGTGGAAATCTGATCGTGATAAGCAGCCCACAGGCAGCAAACATTCGGAATGCACCCGTGGCCACATGTGGCATACATAGAGACATGAACTTTTCGCGAAAAGAATTTTGCCCCACTTTGTTCCAGTGCCTTATGTGCACGTCTGCAGTTCTGCTTCGTAAATATTGGCAGCGTGCCTTTGAACTGTAACGTTTCTCATTTGACTGTACCAATCACAATAAGGTTACTGTAACACCACACGTCTGTGATTTGCGTGTAAAACCCCACGACACACGAATGTCAAAACATCCAATCTCTGACCGTGAAGCAAGTCTGCAGACGTGCACACAAGTCACTGACACAAAGTGAGGCAAATTTCTT